>JBBPTK010000806.1:0-11311 GCA_038094135.1 Spongiforma cf. squarepantsii
GGTAAATCCTTATAAACCCCTTATAGGGCAGGTACACATGGTCAGAGTTGTACACCTTTAGAAATGCTTTATATGTGCTTTATATGGTATGCGTATTTTTATTTGTGGTGGCCAATAACATTTCTGCATATAAAGGTTTATATAAGTTTATATACCCATGGCAACAGGTATCAGCCTGAGTCTATGGTGCGATTTGTATAGACCTCTAATGTTGCAAGTGATGCCGAGGGCCGCTTCTTCGCTCCAGGGAACGCCACACACATTTGTGTGCTTACTCTTAGCCCGCTTCAAGACTTTGATGGCCTCATTCAGGTGTTCCTAAACACAGCATCATGCCGTACGGTTACCATTCAGATCGAGTAAGGTGGGGATATGTCTAAGTATCGTCACACATGAGATACTGAACCTGGCTGCTAGATGCGTTTAACCTTATCACTTTAATTGAAATCAATGTCCATCGACTATCGCCTAACCGCCTGTTGGTGTCGCTCGGAAACGACAAGGTGCTTGGCACGACGCACCCATTTGATTTCATGGACATGCATTCGCCTCAAGGAAAGCTCCACTTTTTTTGAGGAAGGGGTGTCACACGGCAGTGCAAGACTCCGTAAGTGGCTCTTGCGTGTGCGTTTGATTATTGGGCTGCTCATCAGGGCGATCGACTCAGACAGTTTGTTGGACGAAGATACCAAAGTTTGCACTTTCGCTCGTTTTGTTTCATGGCCATATCACGTTAGACTATCTGCGATACCTCAGGCGCATGATTACATATGTGCTTCCATGCAGTAAGCATCTGTATGAGTATTTTGCGTCCAGAATTTTTTGATTTGTAACCACCAATATGGATCATGTTTCCGACGTGAGTAACACATCTTTTGTGTGCTACACAACGAAGTATGTAATGCACGGGCTCGATATTGCATAATATTTTCATGCTCGCAATCACCACGAAGGGCATAGAGCACCAAATCAGACGTGATGTGAATTTGGTAAAATTCGACCAGTGCCCATCAGTGAACCACAACCAAGTGCTACTCGAACTCATCGTGTTGTGCATTTACGTAGTTTGTTAATCCAAAGGCGAGACAAGGATCCCCTGGATAATGCCATGATATTCAGTTGAGGGTTGAAACCCCACCTTTGAGGACAGACTTGGAATTCGGAATACAACTGTTCGCATTCCGGAGAAGGGAACGCTGTCATAGCATACCTGCATCGTAATATCGGCCAGTGCACCGTGGAACATCCAGAACGAAAACACCATACTTGTAAGGGTAGCATAAGAGTTTATACCTGAAGAAATAGCAAATGGTGACATGAAACGTCCCGGAAAGTGCTAGCTTACATCTAAAGGTTTCGGAGGCTGTACGATCGCACTGCATGACCAAGTTACATGTGTTTAAAACATGGCGTCTTTGCTGGGCGAGAGGACGTCAAATGATTGGCTAACAATCTAAAAGGGGAAGAACAGAGAGACATACTGTGGGGAGCATGACGTCGTAAGGCCATTCACGCGGTCCAAAAATTCTTCTGCGGAGAAGTCCGCTACGAACATCTTTGCAAGCCAGTTGAAGCCACACGAGGAATAAGTAAGAACTGGCAACATTGGAGTGTGCTCTAGTTCAACATCCGGCAAGGGTCAAGGTGGAGATTAGGGAACTTTGTAGATGTCATTTGGTGGGTAGAAAAAGAAAGCATATATATATTATATGTCAATGCAATGACCATCGAAATTACGAACGAATGACTGTGGGACGGTCCCCAGTTATATTCTCAATCACTTGAACACGTTGAAAAATAAACCAAAAAAGAGGTCTAGAGACGTACCATTCGGCTTGAAACGTCTCTTCTCGACTTACGATTTTACTCTGCCGATCTTGAATTCCTAATGGTTCAGACGTTGTAAAATATTTGACGTGCACACAGCAAGCAGGCTATTTTCGCTTACATAACAGTGACACGTTTGGTCCTGTGGACCAGCCTTGCATCCATCTCTCCTACTGCTTTTGCAATTATATCCCTCAATTCAAACTCGACCATGTGTGTATATTTATTACTTCCGTTCTTCTTTGGATAAAGCTGAAGGTGATTCTAGGGCGAAAACAATCACTATCGAAGGTGAGAGTTTAGCGCTGCTTTCTCTCGCACTGCGAGCAAACCCAGCGCTTTCTGCAGATGTTGAGCTTCTCACGGAGGGATTGCTCAAAATTCCTATTCCAAGACAATACCGGGTTGAATTCTCCGTAGGCAATACTACGTGCCTGACGACGAAGGCGAAAGAGGCTAAGAACCGTACTATCTGGGAGGATAAATTGGAATTGTAAATTCATATCCCGCTACCATGTGCAAGCAAACTGAATATTGTCAGTGATGTTGACGATCGTTCCGTTATCGTTGTTAAAGTATACCAGAAGCATCGCATTAGAAAGGCATTCGAACAGGTTGCAAGCCTCAGCGATAACATCAACGAGCTGTTAGACAAGCAAAACGATGAAGGTGCGAGGATTTCGTGTGATATGTTCTATCTCACATGAAATACTGCGATTAAGTGCTCAATATGCCGCTTGTCAAGGATGGGGCTCATGGTCCTGTAATAATTAAGTTTCGCCTTAGGTCACGTGATGTGAAGGTGCGTGCGATGGTCCCCTCTATCGATAACTGATACTAATATCGTGGACCAGGCTCAGGCATTCAATGACACATGGGCTATTTTGTTGCATAGATTGGAACTATTTGACAAGGCTGTAGCCGACATTGCAGAGGTATTGTTATGCTGTTTTTCTCCCCCTTCATCTCCTGAAACATCGTACAGATCACTCTACTCGTATTATTGGCTTTGTCCACTGTCACAAACAAGGTTAGTCTTGCTCCTATTCTTTGTATCGTTGTTAATCTTTCATTGTACTATATAGTTGTTCGACAATCTCAAAAGTTGTGATGACGAGATCATTCGTCTAGCAGGCGCAATGAGTGATGCGTTTAGGTTCATTCATGAACCTGACCCTATGAAAACAATCAGACAACATTCCGAGATAATCAAGCTTCTGATATGGCAAGTAACGGAATGTGGCTACCTTATTAGCAAATATGCCAAGCGAGGTTAGTTGTCGTCAGAATGATTATGAGCAAACCAAACCCTCGTCATCAGGTACTTGGCCAGCGGAGTATTCAGTCTCCGATATCCATCAAAGGATCACGGAATGCGAAAGCATGCTCCTACAAGTGAAAATGACGTTGTTAGAAGATGTATCCTTGAAGACTGGTTTAACTCTTGTTCGGATGATGAATGTAGCGGTCGGCGATGATGGTATATCTGATTTATCGCTAGCGCTAGCACATGTTCACGTATTTTCAACTCAGTGGAATCTATTGACCTCAGGGACATGCCATATGCGACTGGGGCCGGATTTTCATTGGATGAAGGATGCCTCTCAGGTACTCGTAAATCACTCCTCCGCGAAATTTGCGATGTCCTGGGCAATCCAGATGAAAATGCTCCACAGGTGTGCCTTCTTACTGGTGTTGCCGGATCAGGCAAGTCTGTGGTGGCTCGTTCGATTGCTCGACTGTATGATAAGCAACAATGGTTGGGTTCATCGTATTACTTCTCTGGCAGTGATGCTGCAAGGCGTAACCCACACAATCTCTTCAGCACGATTGCACATGACCTTGCTGCTCGTGATCCACAGTACAGGTCTGCGCTTTGGAAGGTCGTGAGAGACAATCGATCGCTTTGCATGTCCTTATCACCCTCAGAGCAGCTCGAGAAGTTCATCATTGAACCCACAAGGCATCTTCACCCTGTTGCACCCTTCATTATTGTCATTGATGCCCTGGATGAAAGTGGTGATAAAGCCAGTTGCCAACTGCTTCTCCATGTCATTTATGAGAAACTCACAAAGAAAACCCTCCTAAGGAACACCCTCCCATGTAACCTTCGTTTCCTTATCACTACTCGTTCGGAAAGCAACATCCTCTCTATGTTCTTGTCTGATTCAAACCTAATCCATATCTGCATGGATAACATTTCCCCAGACACTGTTGACAGAGATATCTATAAGTTCATATATGATTCACTTCATCAGTGTACAGAGCTTGAAGTGCACTGGCCAAATCAAGAATGGTGTCAAATGATTCTTCATTCCTCCCAACATCTATTTCAGTGGGCTTCTACAGCATGTGGTTTTATCCAAGGATGTGGTGCTATAGGGCTTAGCCCATCTGAGGGGCTCAAGATTCTTGTAAAAAAAAAGCAATCAGCCATTATCCAACCTCTAGATCAGCTCTATAGTACTATTTTGGATCAAGTGTTCACATCAAGCAGAGCTCAACAAGACTTCCAAGAAGTGATGGCCATCATATTGGCACTCAAGGAGCCACTATCATTGAAGTCCCTTTCTATTTTGTTCAAGTCAGACAAAGGCTTGTGCTTCAGAGATGTCCTCTCACCCCTGGGTTCATTACTTGATGGAGTAATTGATGAAGAAAAGCCTATCCAGCCACTCCATACTTCATTCTGGGAGTTTTTACTAGATGTGACCTGCAGTTCAAATTTCTATGTTCATATTCAGCCCAAGCATTCTCTCCACCTTGGTCAAGCATTGCTGGAATGCATGCAAAATATGCTCAGATTTAATATTTGTGACCTAAAGAATGCACAGGTCTTTAATACAAGCATCCCTGATCTAGCTATGCAAGTGAAGGATGCCATTCCCCCTTACTTGGTGTATTCCTGCCAGTACTGGATGGTACATCTAGGTCATGTTGACTGTACTCCAGATATCTTGAATAAGGTCACCTTTTTCTTCAAGCAATATTTGCCCTACTGGATAGAAGCCATTAGTCTCCTTTCCACATTTTCCCTACATCTGTATATCCAATCTGCCATAGAGACTTGTGTTGTATTGAGAAAATGGTCCAAGGTGAGATTAGTGATGAGTTGTAAGTAAAATTTGTACTGAACAAATATTTTTAGGATGCAGAAATTGCCATTCTTGCATCAGAAACATTACAATTCATCCACATAAGTGCTCCTGTTCTCAGAAAATTCACTCCCCATCTATACCTGTCAGCTATGCCTCAGACACCCTCTGGCTCCCCACTTTGCAAACTCTGGCATGATCACTTGCAAAAGTATACTCAAATCACATCAGAGAAGTCAACTAGCTGGCCAGCTTGTATGCTTCTTATAGAAGGGCATACAAATTGTGTCCAATCAGTTGCATATTCTCCTGATGGGTCACATATTGTCTCTGGCTCTTTAGACAAAACCATTAGAATTTGGAATGCCACTACAGGTCAGCTTGTAGCAGGTCCATTTGAGGGACACTTAGATCAGGTCTTATCTGTTGACTATTCTCCCAATGGCACACATGTTGTCTCTGGATCTGCAGACAATACCATTAGAATTTGGAATGCCACTACTGGTCAGCTTGTAGCAGGTCCATTTAAGGGACACTCAGATCATGTCTTATCTGTTGACTATTCTCCCAATGGCACACATGTTGTCTCTGGGTCTTCAGACAGGACCATCAGTGTTTGGGATGTCTCCACTGGCCAGCTTGTAACAGGGCCACTTATGGGGCACTCAAGTTGGATATGCTCTGTTGCCTACTCTCCTGACAGTACCAATCTTGTCTCTGGCTCTGAAGACACAACTATTAGAGTTTGGAATGCCACCACTGGTCAGCTTGTAGCAGGTCCATTTTTGGGACACTTAGATTGTGTCCAGTCTGTTGTATATTCCCCTGATGGCACCTATATTGCTTCTGGATCTTCAGATAAAACAATTAGAGTTTGGAATGCTGCTATTGGTCAACTTGTAGCTGGTCCATTTGTGGGGCACTCTAGTGATGTCCTTTCTGTTGCCTATTCTCCTGATGGCACTCATATTGTCTCTGGCTCATCAGATGAGTCCATCAGAGTTTGGAATGCTATCACTGGCCAGCTTGTGGCAGATCCTTTCAAACACTCAAATCAGATTAAATCTGTTGCCTATTCTCCTGATGGTACCCATATTATCTCTGGCTCTTTTGACCAAACTATCAGGGTCTGGACTGTTCCCACTAGTCAGCTCATAGCCAATGGAGACTCAGATCCAGCCTCATTTGTCACTTATTCTTCCTCTGATAACACCAATATTGTGTCTGGTTCTTTAGACAAGACTATCAAGGTTTGGAATGCCACAACTGGCCAACCTATACAAAGTCCAGATGGTGTTTTATCTGTTGCCTATTCTCCTGATGGTGCTCATATTGCATCAGGTTCTTTAGACAAGACCATCAGAGTTTGGAATGCTACCACTGGTCAGCTTGTAGCAGGTCCATTTGAAGGGCACTCAAATTGGGTCCTGTCTGTTGCATATTCCCCTAATGGTACATACATTGTCTCTGGCTCTTCAGACCAAACAATCAGAGTTTGGAATGCATCCACTGGTCAACTTGCAGCAGGTCCATTTGAGGGGCACTCAAATTGGGTCCAGTCTGTTGCCTATTCTCCCAATGGCATTCATATTGTCTCTGGCTCTTCTGACAAAACAATTAAAGTTTGGAATGCAATGACTGGCCAGCTTGTAGCAGGTCCATTTGATGGATTTTCAGGCTGGATCTTGTCTGTTGCATATTCTTCTGATGGTAGTCATATTGTTTCTGCCTCAAGAGATAAGACCATCAGAGTTTGGAATGTTACTACTGGTCACCTCACAGTTTCATTGAAGGGACACTCAGATCAAGTGTTATCTGTTGCTTACTCTCCTGATGGAACCCATATTGTCTCTGGCTCAGGAGACAAAACAGTCAGAGTTTGGAATGCTATCACTGGTCAGCTTGTAGCAGGTCCATTTTTGGGGCACTCTAGCGGGGTGTTATCTGTTGCCTACTCCCCTAATGGCACTCATGTCATCTCTGGTTCCTCAGATTGTACTATCATGGTTTGGAACACCATCACTGGTAAAGCTATGGCAGGTCCATTCAAGGGACACTCAAAATCAGTCTGGTCTGTTGCTTATTCCCCTGATGGGACTCATCTTGCTTCTGGCTCACAGGATGGGACCATTCGACTTTGGAATGCACCTGTTTATCAAGGTTTATCCACTGGCCAGCTTGAGAATGGTCTCTCTTATTGGCACACAGACCTGATCCTTACAACTACATTCTCACTTGATGGCACCCAAATTATCTCTGGATCTCTGGACAAAACAGTGAGAATCTGGGATGCAATTACTGGTCAGTTGGTGGCAGGACCATATCAGGGTCATATAGATTCAGTCTTCTCTGTCATACACTCTCTTGATGGTGCTTCTATTATCTCAGGTTCTTTAGACAATACCATCACTGTCTGGTCTGCCATTACAGGTCAGCCTATCACAGGTCCATTTCAGGGTCACACAGCATCTGTCACCTCTGTTGCCCATTCACCAAATGGGAAATATATTGCCTCTGGCTCTTTGGACAAAACTGTTAGGATTTGGTGTACTTCCACAGGTCTATCTGTGACAAGGCCATTCTATGGTCATCAAGATTCCATCTGCTCTGTTGCCTATTCTCCTGATGGGATGCATGTTGTCTCTGGATCTATGGACAAAACCATCAGAGTTTGGGAGGTGACAACTGGTCAACTTGTTGCAGGTCCATTTCAAAGACATACAGATACTGTACAATCTTTTCTGTTGCTTATTTCCCTGATGGCACAAGAATCCTCTCTGGATCTGGGGATAGTACTCTTAGAATTTGGAATGTAGCAGCTGGGCGATCTATGATTACACTTCATGGGCATACAGGTTCAGTTCTATCACTTGCCTGTTCTCCTGATGGTGCTAGTGTTATCTCTGGATCTGCTGATAAAACAGTCAGAATCTGGGATTCCACCACTGGTCAATGCATAGCAGGTCCATTTCAGAACCACAGATCTTCTGTGATGTCTGTGGCATACACTTCAGATGGCAACCAGATTGTCTCCAGTTCTGCAGATCAAATAGTCAGAATTTGGATTACTGCTATAGTGCAACCTGAAGCAGATCTGCATCAGAAGTCTTTTGTTCAGTCAACTGCAGACATCTATTCTGGTGACCCCAAAGTTAGAGCTTGGAAAAATTTCCAGAAAGAATTTCTGAAAGGAATATGTAAAGAGGATGGTTGGATTCATTTACCTAGTGGTGATTGCATTGGGTGGATAGCCCCTTGGAATAGGCCTGATAATCTTGCTACAATTTTTTCTAACAAAGTCTTTTCCTTTGAGGACTTCATTTTATCTGGGGAGTCATGGGTGTCTTGTTGGAAATGATTCAGCTTTGTTCAACAGCACATACACTTCCATATTTATTTTTGCTACCATTGAGTTATACCCAGAGTGTAATACATACTTCTGTTTTGTCATATTCACACCCATATGTATTGTCAGCAACAAGGAATAGGCTGTCAATGGATGATATTCAATCAACCCCATTGATGCATTCACAAAGATGTTATCCGTTTGTGTATGGACCAAACACAGGCTAGACAAAAGAAAAGAAGCTCTCTCTGGATGAGCAGCAACAAGAAACTGAAGATCATTCGGAAACATATATTTAGATATATGCTTCGGGATTGATCATAGACTGACCATCGAGTGCCTCAAAGGTAACAATAAATCGAGCTGCTTCAACGGCGAAGTCGACATGCGAACCATCAATTTGCTGCCGGTATGATTCGGACTCACCCGCAGGTCTGCCTCTCGCAATGAATTTCTCTCAGATTCGTCTCTTCGCTACTCAGCTTGCCGGCCTCCCTGACAAGTACCCACTCCATCACCCATTGCTTCAGCAGACTAACGTTCTTGACGTGCACCTCAATCTTCAACCCAAAAGCCTCGTTTACTTGCCAGTAGAGTGACATGTTCATTACGATATTGCTGGCATAGAAATCCTATGAGAAATACAAGCAAAGATAAGCCGTACGAACGTCAAAGGAGACACAAGCATGTACATACTTCTCGTGTTGTGAGCACAACACGGATCAGGCAAACGACACATATGGATGAATCTACATGACATTCAGACCGTGATCAGGACGCCGATCAAACGACCAAACGGTACCTTGGCGACAACGATGATCACTCGAACCGTTTCAACGGTCCCAGTAGCGTCTGAAGACATTTTGACGATTCACCTCGCCCAGGTACCCAACGACGCGTAGCGGTTTTTTGGCCCCTGATGGAGGTCTTCGTTGCCTACCGACCTTTTGCATCTCTCTCCGCGTCATCACGCAAAAACTCGTGCGATCAACGAAAACCAGGTGGTCGTTCCAGATGAGCGTTCAAACAACCCGTGAGCGGTACGCTTGTGAAGAGATGATATCCTGGGGTCGGAGGAGATCACGCCAGTAAAAATATCACGTCTACAACTCGAACCTGTTCTTACCGCCACGCTCCAGTTTGGCCCACCACCCCGCTGATTCGGGGTATCCGTGAGGTCTCTTAGAAACTCGTTCTTTCAAGGATGAGGGTTCTGATAGACCTTGACATGCAAGATGGAGCGATCGTCCTTGTCTCTGACGACAGACATTACTGTCCGCTTATTTAGCGTCCAAAAGGCAGCGATAGCGATAGACACAGAATTGTGACCCACGAGAACCATTTCTCATCCCAACGCACGTGACGTTCCTTTTCCTCTGCCTTTTTTTCTCGTCAACCTCGATAGGTCCCTTATGCAAAGTTCGAGTGGGTATCAGCTCGCCACTGAGAAGTTCCATGTCAACTTGTATGAGTCAAATGAAAGGGTCGAGTGTGACGCTCTTGACTCGTGGATGGTGATTGCTTTGAAATGTGCTCTAGAACTACTCGGTTTAAAAGGTCAAGGAGACGAGAGAGACCATACCCATTCGTATTCGTGATTTGAGCCTGATGGGGCGTGCTTATAGCGTCGAGTCAAGCCGGAAAACAGTGCACAACAACCGGTAGGTACAGAGGGAAAAATTTTGTAAGTTGGATTTGGAGCAAACCGACGCGTGGTAATCGTTGCCTACCCGAGGCTGACAGCATATAGTATACATCAGGATGGTCGAGGGCAATATGGTACGCACGAAGATGGTGAGACGCGTCCAGGGACAGGAAATGCCCCGGGTGCGATAAACGTCCGCATTCAGTCCTGCTGGTCTGCTCAAGGACGATCTACACAACCAAAAGAGTGGTTATTAGGACTAACAAAGATGATTGGCCGCCGACCCTCACTCACCCGGTCATTGAACAACATGCTGAGTGCTAATAATAACAAAAAAAGACGGCGGTCAGTCCAGCATTCAGCAGCAAATTGGTGGGAGAACCCGGTGCAAGGATAGGTCGCACATGCGACGGGCTTGATATCATCCACCATCCAGCACCACGCTTGACGGCAAATCCGGTCGAAACATGGCAATGATTAAAACTTGGACCTGAGTAATTGAAGTTTTGCCTTGCGCCTTCGAGGCTATGTTCTTGCCAGTCCAGGTCAAGTCCAGCAGATTCAGATTCACGTTCTATTCGGGATATAGACATCCTAACAACAGAGGTACGCATATCGAGGCTCTACCGATCCACCTCACTATACGCAAGGAAAGCAGAATGAGCAATCATACACAAAGAAAGGTCAGATCATCACTCACCCAAATACCAGATCCATGGTACCGATGATGGCTACAGCATCTGCAAGCAAGTGCTAAGATTCAAGGATCAATGGTTAGTCGAGCACTCGAGAAAACAATGTTATCTGCTTACGTCTGCGGGAAAAACACGATGGATATTCGTCAGCCTTGCAAAACCGAAAGGTAACCAGAACTCACGTCTCATCATAAAGTCGGAGCCGGCCAAATGAGCAAATCCAGGAGCACGGATTTTACATCTGTATGGGCGGTTTGTGCCATCCCTACGTATGTGTCGGTCATCATTCACACAATAGAAGAAAAAATACGCACGATACGAGGTAGACTGCCATTTCGCCCTTCGGTGCCTCTATCGCGGAGTATGTCTCACCTGGAGGTACAGAGTAACCCTCACTGAAAAGCTATCATCACATCCGTAAGTATGAAATTGAGACAGAAATTTAGAAACGTACTTTGAAGTGGTGAATGAGGGCCTCCATACTCTCCTTCATGGAAGCACGTGGGGGAGGAACCAGTTTGTTGTCGTCAATTTTGATGACACCGGTGGGCATTTTGTTCAGGCACTATAACGTAATCGTAACTCGGAAATGCGGAGTATAAGTAACAAGATAGACACACCTGATGGATGATTCGCAAACTCTCGCGCATTTCTTGCACTCTGCAAAGATATCGATCGTAACAATCACCGTTTTTGCCGACAG
>JBBPTK010000807.1:0-11308 GCA_038094135.1 Spongiforma cf. squarepantsii
ACATCATGAGTAACTCGAGTCCGTACGCGACACGTAGAACAAGAAAAAAACACGATGGAAGGGAAAGGACGACGCACCAAATCTGGTTCCTGAACTGAGCGACCTGTTCATCGTCCGTCACATCAATTGCGCCGTAACGTATCCACACTTGGCACTCGTACGTCCCGGCCCCTTTGATCCGCCCATTGCACTGATTCGGTCCGAACCTGCGCCAAATCCCATAGAACCTGTTCGGTGAGATTCCGGAACGTGTACGTGATCGCGCCGAACTCCGTCACGCCATACTGGATGGACGATACTGTAGCTCGACGCCTGTGCCCATGATCGCGTCTCCTGCTTTCTTGAAGAGCTGCCCACCGGCAAGGAACTGACATGGGGTAAACCTAGATCGTCAGCACTGGGAGAAAGACGTACCACGTATTGCAGCCTACTCGGGACCTGGACGTCTTGTGGCGACATCGCCCATTCCTCCAGGAGCGCTGGGACGACGAGGAGCGTGATCTATCTATCTCGTTCATTGCACTGTTTTTTCTCGCGTTTTGCCCGTTTGGGATGGAGGGAGAACAAGGAGGATCGTAGTACGACGTGGGAACGTACACAGACACGCTCTCGAGGGAAGCGATGCGATAGTATACTTGGACACATGTACATGCCGAGCACATGGAATGGCGGGAGTGACGCCCCGTAAATTCGCATGTCAGCGGGACAATTGACATGCTTTAGCGCGGATATTTGAACTGTCCATGTTCACCGATTTCATTGGGCGATGCCGAAGCAGTCGAGTCGTCGAGCCTTAAGCGATAGAGTCGGTCGAGAATGAGATTAGATTAGATAACCGCGTCCACGTGCATGAAAAAAAGTGACAACTCACGCGTAATGCACCAGTGAACGGAAGTCAGATACATGATCAGGATGGGTTTTGGAAATCCCATGCTACCAGATGGACGGAGGTAATACATGACTGTGTCATCTGCAGATCGTTCGTCAGGCTTGGGATAGGGCACGGCGAGCGTGTCGTTCACGTCCACGTTCAGCATATGGATACGCGAGCGCAGGCATTTCCTGGGTCTGCAGTACGGTCAAAGGCTCACCAGACGCGCAACTCGAATTCGGTTCAAATTCCGTCCAGCAGAGTCGGAGGAGAGTGACACGTTCCGATCAAGTGGCTGTAACCCGTTTTTTGCATCATGTCGGCAATAGCGGGCACGGAGTTGAGAGGCGACTCGGACATCGGGAATGGCTGTTCGTTAAATATGGAACACGATTGAGAGGATGGTGGACCAGCTAAAAAGCCGTGACATATGATGAGACCAGCAGAGATTACACCCATCGTGAGTGCATGGTAAAGGATGGCGCTGCAGTCGGCAATGACGGCGACAACGGCATTGTAAGGGCCTTGTCGGTCGGAACGAATGGCATGAGCGATTCATTGGCATGCGGGGTACACTTCTAAACGAGAGATGTGACGGAGGCTATTTGTGGCTTCATCGTCGAAGGTGCAGAAGGACTCGATGCTCCCCGTCAGAAACAGATACCCGTTGAGAGGGCAGGATACACTATCGAAGTTCTGTTCCAAAGGAGACATCGTTCTGTTCTATTCCACAAAAGTCAATGCGTAAGAGAGAACAAGGGACCGCATACATACACCTTATGGGAGCTATTTATGCATGACACCATATCCCTGACAGAGACGATAGGAACATGTACAGTTGGAAGAGCTATCGCCTCATCTTTGTTTCACCTCTACCCAGCGGTAGTTTGATGGATGTTACAGCACGGCTTCCGGATGTCGTGCATGCCAGCATAAGCCGAAGCTCGCAATACGGCAGAAAGTTAGCCATATGCCCCAGTCGAAAACGATGAAGTGGGAACAACAGAAGCCGTCCAATCAAATGTACCGAACGATCGAGCTCCCAAAGGAAATGGCAATGGTGCTAATTTATCGTAGTACTTGGATAAAGGATAATCAACTACGCTGTCCATTTATAACAAAGGCAGAGGACTGTAATTACCTTTTGCTACGTTCATGAAGCCGAACACACGTGTTTGAAACTCTGTCATTATTATTCTTCCCATGGGTTTACTCTTCTTTTCTTTTGTTCAAAATGTCAATGTTTCAATTTCAACCGTCAGTGTACTACCACTTACTGGCTATAACTTGATCCCATACAACACAAATCCCGTATTCAATATTCCCGGCCTTCCTGATCGAATGAGGAATATTTTCAGCAACGTTTGTAACTTAGATTCAGCCACAACTTGGTCCGAGGGACCGACCGCTCAATACGCGTGCGGCCCTTGGGTGCCACGAGTAATGGAAGCATCCCTTTTCAGTCGGTATACACAGCAAGTACCGACTTTCCAGTGTTGTCCCAAACAGCATTGGCTACTGAATCGCGATTTCTTAGTCCAGATGGCCCCGACAGGTATCCATTTTTCTCAATCACTGTCAGTGGACAGAACGCTAACATGACCAGCATAGTTGAACAGTTACATTCGCTGTCAGACATTCTTTTCAGCGAGTTTGCGGAAGATGCCAGCAAGACCGATTACATTAATCAGGCGGTCATCCTCGATCGTCAAGCACTCGGACTTTGTCCCAGAGGCCATCCTGCTAGAATTCCCTCTCTGCATCAGCTCGCATTCCACATTGCAGATCGTTACAACAATCTCCGGGCGATGGCGGATTGCGAGGAGGCTGTTGCTATCTACCGGCAACTACTTGACATTTGTCCACGAAGGCACCCCCTTCGATTAGGGTCTCTGAATTGTCTTTCCATGCTTCTTTCTTCTCGGTTCAACGACCTCGAGCTCATGGCGGACCTCGATGAGGCCATTGCGTTTGGCGAAGAAGAGCTCGCCCTTCACCCACGAGGTCACTTCGAGCGTTACATGGCCCTGCACGTTCTTGCCACAAATCTTTCCATTCGGTATAAGCGACTCAGTGCCATTTCAGACCTCGAGAAAGCCATTAGTTTCGGTCGAGAAGCTCTTCACATCTGCCCACAACGGCATCCTTTTCGGCCAGCGTCGGCGAACAACCTTGCCAATTCTCTTTCCATACAATATGAGAGGCTCGGGGAGATGAAATACCTTGATGAGGCAACTATCTTCGTCCATGAGGCACTTGATCTTTGTCCGCGTGGACATCCAGATCGTCCCATGTATTTGGACAATCTAGCGGATTTTCTCTTCGCCAGATTCAACCGGCTAGGGAAAATGACAGACCTTGACACGGCCATTCTTTCCGCCGAGGAAGCCCTTCAGCTTTCCCCACCCGGGCATTCGCACCGACCCGTTTCCCTGGACTGCCTCTCCATTCTGCTCCTCGCTCGATACAGGCGACTCGGAACGATGCCAGACCTTGAGAAGGCCATTTCTCTCTCCCGAAAATCGCTCAAACTTTGCCCCAAGGAGCATCCGCATCGATCAACGTCTTTGCATAATCTTGCAGAGAGTCTCCACACTCGGTATATGCATCTTACAACCATGACAGACCTCAATGAAGGCATTGGTCTTGCCAGAGAAGCACTCGACCTGCTCCCAGAGGGGCATCATCTTCGGGTAACGACCTTAAACAATCTTGGATTCTATCTGTCCGCGCGGTTCAAAGAGATGGGCGAAATGTCGGTCATTGATGAAGCTATTGTCCTCGGAAGGGAAGCGCTGAGGCTTTCGCCGCGGGGACATGTATATCGTTCTGTGACCATGCACAACCTTTCCGTTCATCTCACTGCTCGCTACCACCAACTCGGGACGATGACAGATCTCGACGAGGCCGTTGTCCTTGACCGAGCAGCACTTGACCTTTGTCCGGTAGGGCATCCCGACCGGTCACTGCGCTTAAATGGTCTTGCAGCCGATCTCTTCACTAGGTACAAGCATACAGGAGAGGCGGCGGACCTCGACAATGCCATTGACCTTTCCCAGGATACACTCCCATTGCGCCCACCTGGCCACCCTGATCGTTCGCAGTCGTTACAACTCCTCGCAACTTGTCTTCTTGCTCGGTTCAGATTGTCAAATCAGTTAAAGGACAAGGAGGACCTATTCGATCTACATGTAGAGTTGACAAATATGCCCCAAATGGCGTCTGCGTCCGATCTGCGCGCTACCAAGGCATGGGTAATGATGGCGGAAGAGTTTCACCATCCCTCGATGATTATCGCATACGAGACATCGTTGAGATTACTTCTTCAGCATCTCGCCAGTTTACCGTCACTACCGCAACATCTACCCATCCTCAAGGACCTCACGTCATCGCTCGCGGTAGACGCGTTCTCGGCGTGCCTTCGCAACCAAGATATTGTCAAGGCAGTCGAGCTGCTAGAGCAGGGACGGGGCGTCTTTTGGGGACAGCGCGCTCGCCTTCGTTCGCCACTTGATGACATTCTCGTGGCTGGTCCTGAGGGTAAACAGCTAGCAGACGAATTTACTCGACTGGCCTCGCGTATCCGCACTGCGATGAATTTACCTGGAGAGAATCAACACAATCGAATATGTCGTCTCAACCTCGAACTACAAAAAGTGGTAACCAATATCCGCCAGTTAGTCGACCACTCACGTTTCCTGCTCCCCCCGCTCTTCTCCGAACTCCAGCGCGCAGCCATTGGCGGACCTGTCATCGTGGTCAATGCGAGCGAGTATACGTGTGATGCCGTGATCGTTTTCGCCGACAGAGATCCGGTCCACATTCCATTGGAGGTCACCAAAGACCGTGTTCAAGATCTGGCCTTGCAGCTCCAATCCTTGACTGCACAAACAAAGATAATGGACGTTACGAGAAATTTCATACTCTTCTTGCGCGACGTCTGGGACGAGGTGGTCTCACCTATCGTCGATGTCCTCCAGAAAACCGTTCCACTGCGCTCGCGTGTCTGGTGGTGCCCTACTGCCGAGTTCTCTTCTTTACCCCTGCACGCTGCCGGTCCCTATCGAAGAGGCCAGCGGAATATGTCCCATTTGTACATCTCGTCGTATACCCCAACGCTTACTGCCCTCGTCCGTGCCAGACGGCACCAGCCATCGAAGCCTACGGAAAAGAAGCCGCGGCTCGTAGCGATAGGCCAAGCGACCGCCATGGGCGAGAGTGAACTCTTTTCCGTAGGAAGCGAGCTGGACATTGTCGGCGACCGTGTCAAAGACCTCGCTACGTTCACTCGTATCGAAGGCACGGAATCATCCATTTCGAAGGTATCCAAGGAACTCGGCAAGAACGAGTGGGTTCACCTTGCGTGTCATGGACTCGCGGACGTACAGCGACCTTTCGAGTCCGCCTTTGCGCTCCACGATGGATGCTTCACTATCGAACGGATCATGCGCTGCGAGTTGAAAGACCCCGAGTTTGCGTACCTATCTGCCTGTCATACGACGGTGGGCGACGAGGAGAGCCCGGACGAGGTGATTCATCTCGCGTCGGCGATGCAGTTCGTTGGGTTCCGGTCGGTGATTGGGACGATGTGGGCTGTGGACGATGGATATACGAATGCGATTGCGTCGGCATTTTACGGGCATATGGTGGACGAGTCGGGTTGTTTGGACCATACGCGTGCGGCGCTTGCGCTGAACCAGACGATGAGTCGTTTAGTAGACGTGCCGTTCGATCAACGGATTCTCTATGTCCATATAGGCGCCTAGATGTGCCGTATCATGTAACTCTGAATTGGTTGTCATGCCTTCGTTTCCTACGCTTGAATCGGGTTGTTAGGGCCTCAGGTGGTCGCCGCCACGCAGTGCACGAAATGGAGAATTATAAGAGCGGTCCAATTCCTGGCTAACGTAGAAATGTGGATAATAAATGGATCTAGTCCTCAGAGCGGGTATTAGCAAGTCGATCTGCGCATGGGAACATGACATGCTTTAGTATCGGGTAGGCTGGTCTTCTGGCATATGCCTTCTCGAGCCGGGCATATTCCTTTCGGAATCTCTCCATGTCGTTTCGTTCCATCATTCCTTTCGTAATTACACGTACGGAGTCCATGGACGGCAGTCAAGTCGGCAAGGAAAGAGTCTCTCTATTAGCCCAAGACAAACGGAGGGCCAGGGTCTGGTGTAGTTTCGACGAGCTGCTGGGTCAAGTTTACACCCCTGGCGCTAGGTCCCGCCGAAATCTTAGATCGCTTTCGAACGTGGTCCCAAAAAGATTCGTACTTGCACAGCAGATGGAATATGTCAGCTGCAGGCGCTATTCAGCCATCAATTCTTCCAACGGGAGGTTATACATACCTCTGTAGTTCAAGATGACACGAGACCAAGTTTGTGGCAAAAGTACACATCACGGCGTAGTTCATCCTTTTGGTCTACTGTCAGCCCAACTGGAAAGGTAAGTTCGATGATTTGGATTGGAATTTGAGGTAGATCGATATATGGTTGAGCGTCACTTCCGCAAACACAGTCTGACGTATTGAAATCGTCTACATTCAACACGACATTCTGCATAAGGTGCTATACGACACCAGAAGCAGCCGGCCGTACCGCATCCTCGTCTCTGCCTATCAAAAAAGAACGTAAGCCACGACGAAGCTCGCGTGATGCAATGGGCAGAGGACCAGGGCAAAAGGAAAAGAAACGTACCCTCGAAAAACTTTTGCAAAAACGTGCGCTGCGGTCGTTCCTCCACCTGAAGAAGGATACCCATCACGTGATCTGGTTGCTTCCAAGCATTGAGGCACTCTTGGAGGTCCAAACGGCTCTTGTGTATGAGAATCTCAGTCGCGCGGGGATCGGTGACGTGTCGGTTGGCTTCGAACTTCTGACGAATAGAGGCTCGGACGTAGGCAGGTGAGACTGGGAGGGCATATAATGTGACGATTTCAGGCGCCTGGCCAACGGTGTAATGGAAGAGATTTCCGTCAGTCGTCAGACTATTGGAACTGGAAATACAACTCACGGCGCGAACCCAACCTCTGTAGAGGTCAATGACACGTCTTCTGGCCTCTTCAGGGTTACTCGAGACGCGCGAGACTTGAGCTAGACGGGATGGTATTGTGGTCATATCTGTCACTTCACCAAATGGGCGCGGTGAAAATCGGGACAAGCGTTCGACCAGTGAGCTGATGTAATCAAACAATTAATTTCCAAATTTGGGTGTTTGTATTATCTACTGCCGCTGTAGCGGCGCCACCATTTCGACTCCCTTTGAACTCGAACACATCGCATTGGAACGATGGCCAGAGGAACAGGCAAGTAAAATATACATCAATACATTTGAATTCAGTGCATAACCGCGGCTTTCTCTTAGGAAAGCGCAACAAGACCCAGCGCGGCGGCGGTAGATCCTTTAGGTGAGCTTGGCGTATGATGATCATTGACTGGAACTAACGGTATTGGGTGGCATGTTTAGTCGGAACATGGAGCTTGATGGTGATGGGATAGCCGTACCGAGATCGTACGTGTGATTTTACTCCTTTGGCGACGCTCTTATCGTCGTGTAGATCGCGTCGTCAGCAGGACGATAGCGACTCGGAGGAGGATGACGAGATAGAGGAGGAGGAGGAGGAAGAGGAGGAAGAAGAAGAAGAAGAAGAAGAGGGTGAAGCTGGACCGAGCGCCTCTGCACAACCAGAATTATCACGCATTGAACGACGTGAGCTCAAGAAGAAACAAGCTGCTCAGAAACAGGCCGAGAAACAAGCGATCGACGAAGACGGTGAAGACGCGGATCTTATCAACCCAAATCACGTCGAAAAGAAGCTCAACATCTCAGATCTCGGCTCAAGGGAGCTGACTCGGAAGGAAAGGTGGCTATCAACATTTGGGTCGAGCTGTGGTGGATTTCCGTCTGATTCTTGTTGTATTTAGGGAGGCAAAGGAGAAGCAGGAGGCCAAAGAACGTTATTGGAAGGTTAGCCCCCGTGCTTTCTGAGATTGAACGATAGATCTTATCCGATCATCTAGCTTCATCTTGCCGGCAAGACAGACGAAGCAAAGTCGGACCTCGCTCGACTAAAGAAGATCAGAGAAGAGCGTGATGCTGCACAGGCCAGGCGCAAGGCTGAGGCGGAAGGTGTGTACTGTTAACTTTCTACAGTATAATCTAAGGGTGACGAAATACTTCTTCACAGCCAAAGCTGCAGAAGTCGAGTTGAAGAAGAAAGCAGCCATGAACGGGAAGCGAGCTTAATCACATTGGCGTGTTTTGATTATTCATTACCACTATACTGGATTCATTAACTTGTCTGTGTGTATAGTGTACCCCGTATGTTGTAAACTATCCAGTAACCGAGTACCCTTTGTCGTGAAGCACCGTGTATTCCACACCGACGCTCAAGTAGAGCCTTAGAGCACAAAGTTAATGGACAAAAAAGCATATCATTCTATCGAACCCATCTAACAGAAGTATCTACACTCCGCAGGCTACGCACTACACTGGGCGCGCCAGCGCTCCTCCGTTTCGTCCCAGACCCGCGCAGTTTCACTCTGCCACGCCCACTCGGCCTCGATCGACTTGCGCAAATAATCCAGTTCCTCCTGACTACCGAGTGCCGGTCCTGGGCCGTCCGCAGGGGCCCGATGGAAAGCATAGTAACGACCGATCAATCGAGATCGCTGGACGACGTCGTTTGCGAACGGCAAGCGAATGTGTTCGTAAACCTTGAGCGCGTCGACGATATTGCCTCGATGCGTCAACTCGTGGGTCAGCAGGCGGCCCAACACGTACGCGTCCTGCCGGATGCAGAAAAAGGTGGACCGATATGATCTCTCGGTGATATCAGGGGAGGCGAACCAAGGGAGCTTACCTCCATCGCCTGTCCCGCGCCTGCACCAAAGTGGGGCTCCATGGCGTGCGCCTAGTAGCGAGGTCGCTCAGATACTACTGACGATCATGCCCGGGTAGAGAACTTACCGAGTCTCCGAGCAAGACGACCTTGCCATCGACGTAATGAGGAAGTGACCGAGTGGAGTGCAGAGCCCATTTGGACGGCCTCTCAAGGGTCTGTGACGGGTTGTCAAGAAAGGTCGAAGCAAACAAGTGATGCTCCGGCGTTATCAAGTTACCTTCATCACGGCCATAACACGGTCCTCCCAACCATCGAAATGGTCTGAGACCTCCTTTTCAGATACACCCGACTCCATCCAATGGCCTTCAAATGGCTTCCCGAACGCATCACCATCGTGGAGGTAAATGATGACATTGATAAGTCGCCCTTGTGAGATTGGGAATGTGATCATGTGCTACCGCCGGCATGGTGTTAGGGTCAGCACGTGAAGGTGTCTAAAATGGTATTAACCCCAACCTTGTTTCGTCCGCAATACTGGAAAGAGATATAAGCTTTCCGTTCGTGTGCAATGCGTCGATAAAGCTCCACCGCTCACCAGTGTCTTTTGGGAGAACCCTCCTTCGCCGTGGTACGCCTTGGAGAGTTTTTCAGTCGGAATGAGATTCCTGTAGATAGTGACACCTGTGAAGACAGGTTCGATGCACTCCAACAATTCCCTTCTGGAGTCGTCGTCACGGGCCAGGGAAGCCAAGTTCTGGTACATGGTCGTGCGCGTGGCCGAGCGAATACCATCAGCGCCAACCAACACATCTGTGATGGCGCTCGAGCCGTCAGAGAAATGCAGTGTCACTTTCTCTGTTTCAGCGTCCACTTCATAAAATTCGAGCTTTTTTGACAAGTGAACTTTGCAAGAGTCAGGAATCTGACGCAAGAGAAAGTCTATGAGGTCTTTTCTGTGAACCGATAATTGGCCGGCTACAACATAACCTGTCAACGGCATCACACCCATGGTACACGTAACGCACTCACTTGTCACGTAATTCGTGAACCAGTGATAGCCATCTTCCTGGTCCGACTTTCTGAAATCCACGGCTACGTTCGAACGATGTCAGACACGAGCAGACGAAGTAAAAGTCAGGTAGCAAACTCGACGAACCCGTATTTTCCAAAGGTGGTTTGATAGCCATGTTGACGATCTGGTCGTACAACCCTAGGTCTTTCATGACATCCATCGTCCTCGTGTAAAAGTTGATACCAGCACCGACGGTAGTGATCGTAGGACCCGCTTCGAAAATTTCCACCTGAGATGCCTCGCCATACTTTGCGAGGACGAGAGCCAACGTCAGACCGCCGATTCCACCACCACTAGTACGACGACGTCAGCAACTCGTCTCGCAGGCCATGCTCGATACACCAGCCTACCAGATGGACACACGAAACGCCGAAGTCATGTCAACGAGATCGAGAATGCAAACCTTTAGGAATCAAGAGAGCCGCCAGCATGGCGGTTAATTTAAAGCCTGTACGAAACTCTGCCCTGGGAGCCACAAAGCCGGTCAGCAAAGGCTATGCCGAGGTCCAGATCAGCTCGCCGAATGCTGAGAATGACAGGAACCCGCTTCAAATAT
Source organism: Spongiforma cf. squarepantsii (assembly GCA_038094135.1). Lineage (NCBI taxonomy): Eukaryota > Fungi > Basidiomycota > Agaricomycetes > Boletales > Boletaceae > Spongiforma > Spongiforma cf. squarepantsii. The sequence goes on from JBBPTK010000807.1 coordinate 10,349, forward strand.
TTGTAATACAACGAGAAACGTTGAAATGGGCATGGTAATAGGTATCCCTCTTCCGGACAGACCACGATTCGGCAGCAGAACTACCGTCTTTAGTTCTTGTAGACGAGGGACGCAGGGTTCTTAGTGGGATTCACCCTCTTTCTACCGATTGCCATTGCAGTGCATTCGTGCCGCCCTGAGTCCATTTCACGATGGTGTGTAGCAATCGATACTCATGGATCGTTGCTCTTTACAGCCTCGTATCAGCCTCAACAGATTAAAGCTGACCCTTCTCGTGCCTTTCGAATGAATGTTGCGATGGTAGAGATATTGGGTAGAGGCATTGCAAGTTCGCTTGATATGATCAAAACAAGGCTGTTGGGGATGTACAGAATTAGTACATGCGTTCAGGAACGGGCGCCTCTTTGAAGGCACGCGACTACTCGAACAGGCAACGTGGGGTTTAGTAGGGGGGTTGGCGTTGATCCGGACTGTCTCCCTTGCGCAAGTTAGTTCGACCTTTCATGTTTACATATGGATTGCTTACTACTTACGCTTCCAGTGCCACCGAACTACTAATAAAATTCACCACGAGTGGGTGCGGTGACTCACGGACATGCTGCATGACTAGTCATGCATGACCCATGATCAGTATACACTTTTTAAGTCAGGACACGGGACTTCCCACAGGTCTCATATCATCTGGGTGCGCAATTTTCTGACGAAGCCACCCCGGCTCGTTAGTACCACAACAATACGGACTTGGAGTGCGAAAAATGGCCTTATCCTTCGATACCATGATGACGACGTTCCCTGAACTGAGGAAGCAGGCAAATGTGCAAGTAAAAAAGACGCGAGCACTGTGACACACCGATTTTCACGGGCTGCGTCAGCGCAGGGGAGGAATGATCCTTGCGTGCCTTAATGGCCCCTTGAACGACGGCACTCACTAGTGGCATTGCAATGGATTGCATAAGCTCA
>JBBPTK010000809.1:0-11296 GCA_038094135.1 Spongiforma cf. squarepantsii
GAAGCTCCGCGCGAGACTGTATGCCACATCACATTCTTTGTCGGTCCATCCTTACCTTATTTACCTAGGGTTTCCGCTTGGGCAGCTCCGTCAAGTCTGCTGCAGTCGAACGTCCCGAAACAGACGAGGGCGCTGTGTCCGTAAACCGTGCCTTGTTGTCAATAGATTATGCCAGTAAGTCGGCCTCGTGTTCTTGCATATATCCAATCTGATACACGTGTTTGTCACAGAGAACGTAGAGACGCACGACTACCTCCGTGAAGGCGATATTGGGTTCAAGAAGCCAAAGGTAAGTAACTATTATGTACGTCATCCCGTTTGTGGCTTTATTGATACGGTCGTGTAGACGAAAAAGAAGCGGTCATCACGACGTGCTCCTATCGATAGCGAGAATCTCGGAGGCGGGGACTTGGATCAGATGGAGGTGGACGAGAAACCTGTCATTCCTAGGACACGTGAGTTAGACGCCAATTTTGTGGATGACGATGAGCTACAAGCTGCTCTCGCACGACAAAGAAGAGCCAAGATCTACAAGCAGAAAAAGCCCTCCCCCGAAGAAATTGCCCGCAAAAGTACGTCCTCCCCATCAGGCAATACTCCGACTTATCTCGCTCCCCTAGTCGCCTCAGATCGTGCTCGGGAGCAATCTGCTCTCCCCGATGACATCATCAAGATTGAAGAGGCTGAAGAGGACGCCGGCGAATCTGGTCTGACTTTCGATGATACCTCCGAATTCGTCCGCGCCATCTCATACAACCCCACCCCGGTCAAGGTGGAGCCAGTCGAACCTTCCCAAGCGATGTCTCCGCCTAAAGTTCGATCACCATCCCGAGATGTCTCTATGCCAGGCGACGAGGCCGTAGATGAAATTGAAGCCGGCGAGGTGGTGGTGAAAGAGGAAGATGATGAAGAGATGTTGGAGGCGATCGAACAGGTCATCAAGGAGGCCGAAGCTGAGGAACGCGCTGCCGCCGAAAATGATGGAAGTGAAGCGATCGGAACGTCTAGTGAGCCCACCTTTGGTTCCGGTATGGCCGGTACATTGGCTGTGCTCCGTCAACAAGGGCTCCTCGCACACCCGGAGGCTGACCAGACTGAGCGCGAGACCGTTCAACGACAACGTGATTTCTGGCTTGCGGATTACCGGCGAATGTTGGCTCAACGAGAACTTGAGCGATTGCAGGCTCGCGGCGGTAACAAGGACCAGGCGACGCGAGAATATGAGAACCGCGTTCGAGAGCAACAGGAGGCTCGTGCAGGTCTCGAGCTGTTCAAGAACTATAAGCCGGACATCAATATCGTTTATTACGATGAGTTTGGTCGTTCTCTCACACCCAAAGAGGCTTGGAAAGCGTTGTCTCACAAGTTCCACGGCAAGGGTTCTGGCAAGATGAAGACAGAGAAACGTCTGAAAAAGATCGCAGACGAGAAGAAAAAGGAAGCCATGGCTAGTGGTGATACACCTCTCAGTATGAACAAAGCGTTCCAGATCCGACAAGAAAAGACGGGGCAGGCTCATTTTGTATTGTCCGTCGGTAACAGAGGGTATGTCTTTTTCCACCTTTCCTACAGGGATGAATATTCAATTCGTCTATCTAGCGCTGTCCCTCAAGCTTCCGAGTTCCTCGATCCCCAACCACTTTCAAAGGGTAAGACAGAGAAGACAAAGAGCAAGAAGAAGGAGGCTGCCAAAGCTGCTGATGCTCAAGCCCTTGACTCCACGGGTTTTATCACCCTGCCTGCTCCCCAAGCAAACGGCTCGGTCAATGGAAGTCCCGTTCCATCCGGCTTTTCGTCTGTTGTGCAGACGAATGGGTCTGGGACCCCAGTTTCCATGAAGCCTGGTTTCTCACGTATATCATCGGCTGTGGATACTCCTCAGAGTAGTACTCCTGTTACGGGAGAGAGGACAAAGGTTGCCTTCGGTTTCGGGGCGAAGCGGAAAGTTGCGGAAGATTTCCTTGACGAGCCCGCTGCCAAGAGGCGATCATGAGTCGTTCTTCGGATAAGCTCCTATCGTGCTATTCTGCCGCTCTATCTCCAAGTTCCTGCCCGACGGCTCTCGGACATTGACATTCTCCTTTTTAGTTGTTGGTGTTGTGTCATGAGAAGTCTGTGAACGCGCAACGTGCGAGCTTACGTTTGGATCTAGCCTAGATAACTTGGTGATTAAACCTCATGCCAATGTACAAGCACCGCGTTCATTTGCCTGAATGGAATGGACCCATGATAGTTATGTGATGTCGGGTGTAATCTATTTAGTTTGTGTGGGTGCATGAGCGATACCGGATGGCGTCTGGACTCTATAATTCACAGCTACGCCACATTTATTATGCTTAGCTGCACATGTGAGCTCAGCCCATGTATTAGATTACAGTTAGTCTGAGAGCGCGTAGCTCGGATCATTGTTCGCCTCCAAACTTCAAGAATATCTACTAAGTACGTGAATTCTCAAATCGCTCCCCGACTCTAGGACCCCGAGCAAGACCATTGAATGTGTGCATCAAAGTAAATATCAAATACGCCAATATTCATGTGCCAAATCTGAGCCAAGAAATACGAGGTCTAGTATTCACATGCATCCTTGCTTCAACAAGAGTTACAAGACACCCGACACGTGCGGAGCATGGAGTGATAGAACACAAGAGCGGTTTTGGAGCACATGAACAAAGGACGAAAGGAGGACGATCTACAGATTGGCAAGTCTCACCTTGTGAAGGCCACTCGCTAATTTCGGTTTGACATCGATCTCGTTTCCAAATTCGTTTCGACATGCACCACAACGAACAGCATCACGTCGTACCAAATGTTGGCGAGGACGAAGGCACCTGTGTTGATTAAAGTCGACCCACTCAATTGGGATGCACACCCCTTCGTATAACGTCACTCGTCGTGGTCATATGTGGAAACCCTGCGGAAAATCGAGGGGATAAGGTTTCCAGATACACTCAGGCTCTACGTATGGCAAGTTCGGCCTGTCACTAAAGTCCGGAAGATGGTCAGCACCTACGACGAGGTCAATTTCCTCCAAAGCTTTCGCCAGAGCATTAGGACGAGGCACCATCATGGGCGAGGAGCAACATTCGCAACACTGATTTAGTCTGAAGATTAGTCAGTTCAAATGCATAGCATCAGCACCAGCTACTACGCACATAAAAGACTGTCATGTACTATTGTCACGTACAGGGAGGGTGTGGTTCGCGTACCCACGAATGCAGTTGCTGCCAGAGCCCCCGTTGAATACGTCAAGGAAAATATCGGTAACTACTATGAGCATCTCGCACCTGTTTGATAGTTATTTTTCTAGGCTACTACTGGAACAACGAGTCACTCGTTAATTCATATCTTGCTGGTGTGACAAAATGGAAAAGTAGATGGTGACGATGTTATCAAGGCCGAACAATACATCTTTGCAGGTGCCCGACATGAGTCCGCAGTTTGCTTCTTTATGCTTCCTCCAGAAAGCCAGAATGGAATATAGGGCCCTAAATCGACGATCAATACGGGTATGCGATATCGGGACTTATCAAAGATACAGAACGGAAGAGCGAGAGTAGCAAAGTGCTCGTCTCAGGGGCCAACACGATCGGGAATAAATCCAGACAATTTTCAATCTTTATCACAAACGGGTCGTTCCCGAGTCACGATACTATTATGTCACAGACATAAGTCGCCGCTGGCAAGGCTGGGTACCGTCGACGGATGCCATCTTACGATGTCCAGCAGACGACGCACTTTACATGATGTTTAGACCCGTCCTCTGGCACATAGAGAAAGTTTCGGGTGAGTTGGTAGGCCCTCTAATGGCTTGATCTTAATCTTGTTGCATTGAGAATTTGAGAACGATACAGTAGATCTTTCGATGGTGCTTCCTTGTGTTTCCACATGAAAGAAAGGCGATATTAAAATCCATGCCAAGCCTAAATGTACATACCCATCGCGATAGACAACAATTGCTAACATGAGACCTTCTCGTACACCGTCGCGTAAGACCTATTGAAGTAGATGGTTGACCGTCGACCCAATAAGTCGTGGGTGACATTGGCGCTGTTGATGATAATAGAATCTTGCCAGGGAAAAAAAGGTCCACGCTTGTAATGAGAGAGACTACCTTCCTTAAATTTGCCGGATGAAAGCCGGAACAATAATCGACCGATGTAAGACGAAATTGTGCATACTCGTCGAATGTTGTTGGGCAGTTAACGGCGTTTGCCAACAGTGTGTACCGGTTCCGCCCATGTACCTTGATCTTCCGAGTTTCAGCTTTACATAAAAAAGATCAAATTATTTATTTACAGTAAACCACCAGACGGGCGGAGCGTCCATGCCATCACGACACCCTCTACCGGAGACATGATTAGGTTTGTATCTGTGTACCGCATTGCTATCATTCTCTACGTTGCATTTGCTCTGCGAGTGGCTGCGAATCCGACTCAGGAACCGACTTCTTCTGCCGCCGGGGCCAACTGGCCTTCCCCTGCCGGGCAACATTTTTTATCTAAATTCTGACTTTCCTTGGCTGTCATTTGCGCAGTGGGGAAAAAATGCGGTAAGTGCATGTGAATTTTTAATGTGTGGCAGTGGAGTCTCACTATGCTCGTCCCCGCAGATACGACGACGTATGAAGCGCGCAGCTATTAGCATGTTGGTGATTATGATGACGAACAGGGCTGGAATGTAGCAGCACAACATGATTCTGGATGTATGACCTTGCTGAAGGTCCAAACGAACTGCCTCTGAGGTACGATATTGCTGGAGAGAGTAAGACAGTATGTTTAGCCGCTGATTTCTGCGCAGTGCGGCGTAAAGTCGTAAAAATTCCCACAGAGACCCGTCGGAGAACCCCGGATCGCGTCCTGCCGCGTCGAGCGGGCTGAGGTCGGTTTGGAAGCGAGCGAGCGAGACAAGATGGGTTCGTCGTCATCGCTGTCGAAATGGTTTTCTACTCGGGGGCGGCAAAGTGGTCCCGAGCGGGTGTGCCATAAATGTAGTAGTTTAATCCGAACTCGTCCAAACGACTAGGGATGTACGACTGAGTGGTCGGGCTTGACCGTTAGAGGGAAGAGCTTAGGTACGATCACGTCAGTGGTCTGTACGAGACAAGCTACCATGACCTCCTCACTGGAAACGACATTAAAACCAAGATAGATATCACCTGTGCAACTGGTCAATAAGAATGGTGGGGGCGAAAAGTAGATACAGACCAGAGGAACCGGTGGGCCACAGCTGATTTTCTTGCCAATGCAGTACTTGCCACTAGCACAGGTGGATAGTATATAAAAAGAAGTTCGAGTGAAGAAAAAAAGTTGGGACGATAGTAAAAGTGTGATGGTCGAAGGAAGAAAGTGAGGAGAAGGTGGTGCGCACGTTGGCAGGAAGAGATGTTGCGTGCATCGTGATGAGCCGGAGAAGAAAAAAGAATGTCTAGCATGAGAATACGCACCATCTTATCTCCCAGATGGCTGACTCGAGGTTGTCATGGTGATACCAGCATCATTGACAACGGAAGTGACTCGTGCGCGACTAGTACTGTCGTAGTTAGTGTTCAAGCTTTCAAGCTTTCAAGCCTCGGACCAAATTTTTACAATTTTTACAACTTTTTCTTATGCACGCGGTAAGTGCTAGTTAGACATTACGTAAAATCGTTCCCCCAATGGCTGTCAGCAACCTCGAAGAACGAATGATCAGGCTACACTGTGCAGGTTTTCAGAAACAATCTGATATTAGCGCTGATTGACTCGCGTATGCTACACTACTGTTATCGTGACGCATTGACAGGTGTAGTACTCCTTGAATCTTGCACTTAAAACGATTTCATCTGTGTCTCACTCCTTTTCTCTAGTAGATAAGTCGCCGGCGAGTACACGAGTTTTCATTATGTACGTAACCCGCTCCGATGATCGGGATTTGCGCCCAATGATTTCGGCCAGATCACCACCTGATGCTCCCGTACCCTGTAAACCATCGCCCATGACCGCATGCAATCCAAACTGAAATAGTCATCGTACTACCATATCTTCTATCTTCCGTTCAATGGCCCGGAGGGTTTGGGGCTTGTATACTATGATGCTTAGTCTGGTGACCAAACCTAAAATTCTATGTGAGTTTTGAAGTATCGACAGTTTGCCCCTCCGTGTCACCTCAAACCTCGTATAGAAAGGTTTGGTCACCAGACTATATGCCATGGTGCTGCCATTCTTGTGGCGAATCAATGATTGAATACCGCTGGATGGCGGCGGACCGGTATCCTCCCTAGCCAACCGCAATGCTTTGGTGGATACTGAGCATCACTTGATGTGCGATTGTTTTTATCAAACCTTGTACGTTCATGTTTCACCTCGTCGAAGGGCGCGTCATCTGAAACCATCCACTTAAGTAGGTCAACTTGGTGACTTCTCAAGATCCCTAGGCAGTTTTCCTAATTTGATGCACATTCTGCTACGTGAACACACTCGCCTATACGGTGATCGGACTCCTTTATTACTGTACGAACGGTGGATGGGATGAAACGCGTGGTTATAATAAACCATCTTACCTGGGCCATTCGACATAGCATCTCAGTATGGACCGCCTGGAATCCCCCTTGTACATTCTTGTCTTCTTTGTCTTAGCACTCTGCTTCCTCGGGCTTGGCATCAAAAAAAGGTTGACTCCTCATCAACTTTCTCTCCCACCGGGTCCAAAAGGATTCCCTGTTCTTGGAAATGCCCTAGAGATCAACCGGAATGAGCCATGGCTGACTTTTGAAGAGTGGAAAGTATCATACGGCAAGTGCCTTTGTTGATCAAGTTCCAGGTGGCATTCTCACCCTTCGCACGGGAATTACAAATGCTAGGTGAAATCACATCATGCAAACTTTTGGGCCAAACTTATGTTGTTATTAACTCAAAGAACGCTGCAAAAGCGTTGCTTGAAGAGATGGTTCGAAACTGCTCTCTGTAGGGATTCCGTATGTCTCTTTCAAGCTGGCCTAACAGACGAGATTTCCATAGTTTTGGAATGAGCTTTATCACGGAAAAACACTCTCACCAGAAAACCCTTGACAGCTCCTCGATTCACAAGTGTCATAAGTCGGTGGCCACAGCAGCAGGAATTTTGCTGGAAAATATGTTGTGCTCCTCTGAAAGCTTTGATAGCCATCTTAGAACGTGAGCAGTCTTGGATTGAAGCTCATTGGTGTCTTGTAATTATAATCGTCATTGATTAGGTATGCCGCATCTATCGTCACGTCCACCCCGTATGGCAATCATGTCATTTCGAGGGATGTTTCCTTCAAGCTAGAAGCGGTAATAGACGAGATGATACAGATTGACAACCTTATGACGCCTGGAACTACACTACCGTCATTCAGTCGTTTCCTGCAGAGTGCGTCATAATATTGGATGGAAATACACGACGCTCACTCTGACTCAAGATTTGGCTCTTGACCCCACATCATGGCATCTCGGAGCCAAGCTCCAGCAGTTGGCAACGCAATATAAGGCGCTATTCCCCGGGGTTCCAAATACCCCTTTTCGACCTGACGGGGAACATCGGGTATGAAAATTTACTCCATACTTCCTTGGTTGTGTATTGATCGTGTATATAAGTTAAAGGACATCGGAAATGATTTTATAGTTGCCCAACCCTTGGTGGAAATTCAGGCCCACGAATTGGGCAAGCTGGACATTAAGCACGGGGCTTCAGCAAGCTTCATTGGTAAGGAATCGACATGCGTGCGTTGCTTTCATTTGTTGACCTTGGTCTCCTTGCATTTCGTTCCATGAAGTTGGCATTCATGCGGTGAGTTTAGCTGCCGGTGTGATCGGCAGGTCATCTAACGTCATTTTCTGTTTCGTTATTCTAGCTGCAATCTGGTTTGAGCACGCTCATACTTGCTCTGGTTCTATACCCAGAGATCCAAGATCGTGCACAGATGGAAATAGACAGAATAGTAGGGAGGGACAGATTGCCCACGCTCGATGACCGAGAATCCTTACAGTACCTCGATGCTCTTCTTCGGGAAACCCTCAGATGGGGTGCACTCGTTCCATTGGGTACGTTGTCGTCCGGACGAATAAGTTTCCCTGCATACAAGTCAATCATACAGCGTTCCCACATACGGTAGTAAATGACTTCGTTTTCAGACAGCGCCTGATACCCAAAGGTGAGTAATACTTCCAGCATATTAACAAGGCCTCTCAAATTCTGGCCCACTTGCAGGTTCTATCATGATACAAAATTTGTGGTACATCTTTTTCCATTCTGCATTAGAACACGAGTAACCGTGTGTCACTCTATAGGAGCATCTCACGGGAAGAACAAAGCTTTCCATGTCCAACGGAATTTCGACCAGAAAGACATCTCAACACCGACGGCAACCTGCTTCCGGACGACGTATTCGGCCTCTACTTTGGTTATGCACCTGGCGCCTGTCCTGGGAAGTATCTCGCCGACGTCTCAATGTGGCTTGCGGCCGCGAACATTCTCTCCCAGTTCAGGTTCAGCAAAACGATCGGTCCTGCTGGGTACGAGGTCGAGGTATTTCCCAAGTTTACTAGCGGTGTTATACGGTAAGTTCAGGTCTTCTTGACGCCTGCTTCCTTGGTGATGTCAGTGCCATTGATTGTCGAACTAGTCGACCTGTCCCTTTCTCCTGCTGCATCAAGCCTCGTTTCGAAGCAACAAAAGAATCTGTTGATCGACTAGCAAGTGAAATGATCGAGAATACATCGTAACTATGATTATCGTACTCCAAGGTGAAGAAATATCTGGCCTCAACTTGCGATCTGTGCAAATCTTGAAGTACACTCTCCTTAGCCTCCTGAGGTAGTTCAGTGTAGACCGTAGACTTGTGTTGGTGAATATGTACCTTTTGCTATAATTATCTCGTCGGATACCTGAATCCCCCATACTCCCACCAAGTGTGGGAGGGCTTTGTCGGAGGCATGTTTTTTTTAAATATTGCATGGCATGTTTGCTATATACAATTACTGGCTGTTCTCCTGGTGCACATTACCTTGTTTACAAGTTTACAAGGTCACTCAGATTGTGGCTGTGGGGGACAAAATTTGGCGCCGTGGAAACGTTCGCCCTTAAAAATAAATAGTGTAGCATTTCCTCAACATAAACTATCGGGCAGGGAGCCGACACCGCAGCGTCATAATTCGCAGGACACATGTGTGCACATAGTATGCGTACGTACAGTGTTTCGCACCACCATAATTAACCATGTTGCGCGGTTCCACACTGACACACTGAGTTAGGCAAATACTAAGCGTTACTTACTGGACAAGTAGTAATACTGTCTCGTCGGGGGCGATATCTGGAGCATGCAGCACTACTAACGAGGCGCAATTGGCTCGCACCGTCGCGCCCGAGGTGACCAATGGTGTTAGTACACCGTATGTATTGCGGGTCACCAGCACTACTTGAAGAATGGGACACGACCGTGGGTGCATCCTCCAAGTAAAAAGGCTCATGTTTTAAGTCCCTAGTATTATAACGATCACCACCATGCCCACAAGTGGCCCTGTAGTTGCTTACTCCGTCGGGGTCATACTTTGTGCTGCTTTCATCCTCAACGTGTGGCAGCGGCACCGACTCCGTGTCAGATGTAAATTACCGCTGCCTCCCGGGCCACCCGGTCTTCCCTTGATCGGCAACACGTTGGATATCAACTCCGTTCACCCCTGTTTGTCTTATGAACAGTGGGGGAAGAAATACGGTGTGTTATCCGGTTCTGATTCTGAGCGCTTGGTGCAAAATAATTCTCACCGGGAGCTTCTCTTAGGCAGTTTGGTGTATGCCAATCTATTAGGAAAGGACTTTGTTATCATCAACAGCGCCAAAGTTGCACACGATCTGCTGGATCGACGATCGAAAGTCTACTCTGATAGGCCCTACATACCCGCAAATGAAATGTGTGTCCATGGGTGGCGAATAAGCACAGCCCGGGGTCTGATCATTGACGTGGTGTACAGATTCGGAGTGGATTTCAATTCGGGTCTGCTTCCGTACGGCAATAGGTGGAGGCTCCACAGAAAGTTGTACAATACCAGTCTTAACAAGGGTGCGGCACGTCAGTATAAGCCTGTGGCGATGAACAAGGCCTACCAGCTCGTCGAGAACCTGCTTGATGCTCCAGAGGATTACGCCAAGCATTGCAAGACGTATGTTGTCGAACGCGATCCTTGCCCGTCTGGCCGAGGTCGATTGATGATGTATGGCACAGCTTTTCAGCGGCGACCATCATGGCTGTCACGTACGGATACGATGTTGTCCCGAGGAACGACCCGTTCGTGACGCAGATTGAACATTTTCTTGATTTGTTTTTGGCTGCGATGACTCCTGAACGTGCCGCTTTGTTACTCGCGTTTCCCTTCCGTATGTCTCTCAAGGATACCTTCAAGTCCCTTTGTTACTTAATTTATCGAGGTAATTAGTGGCGCACATCCCCTCCTGGTTTCCAGGGGGAGGTTACAAGCAGCGGGCTGCAGAATGTCGTGATGTTGCAAAGGAAGTGTTAAATGTTCCTGTCGAATTCGTCAAAGATAATATGGTAATTGCTTTCATTGTCCTCCTCGGTCTCCACATTGGCATATGTATATACTGAAGTCGATCCACCAGGCTGCTGGCATGGCGGTAAAGTCTCTTGTCCACGACCTGCTTGTGACAGAAGATAATAAAGTAGACGAAGATTGTGTCAAAGCTGTGGCAGCTTCTGCTTTCCTAGGTAAGCAAGATAGTTTTCTTTGGCTAGACTCATGACTCTGATCATATACATAGGTGGCGCGGAGACTGTGGGTAGTCAACATATCTACGAGACTACGATCGGTTTGGCTTGACATTCCTTGTAGAGCGATTCAATATTGCGAGTATTTCTGCTCGCTATGGTGCTCCATCCAGAGGTACAGGGTCGAGCTCAGGCCGAAATTGACCGGGTAGTGGGTACTGAACGCCTGCCAGACTTTGGCGACAGGCCAGATCTGCCATACGTAGAAGCGGTATATCTTGAGACACTCCGCTGGCGACCTGTGGTGCCAACAGGTAAGTGTTCCCCAAGGAACATCTGTCGCAGTCACAAAAAGCCATTTTCGCAGCACTTCCACATATGACCTCCACGAGCGACGTATATGAAGGCATGTACATCCCCAAAGGTGCGTCGAGTAAAACTGTCGATGAGATGATATGTCAAGACTCTGACACAGGTGCCATCGTCCTAACCAACATTTGGTATGTGTACATTCTTCAGTTTGTTGGCGATACGGTCAGGCCAAACTAGCGCAGGGCGATTGGACACGACGAGACGCAATTC
>JBBPTK010000810.1:0-11285 GCA_038094135.1 Spongiforma cf. squarepantsii
GTAACTTGAATCAAGTCATGGGCGTGATTTTTTCTTATTCACAACGTTAGCGATGACCAGCACTCTAGTATCTCCGTCAGAAGACTTTTCTCTACCGGATCGGTTTAATATCGGATTGGTGCGCTTGATGATCGTTTTCCTTGTGTAGTCATCTAGGCTCATATGCCTTGTCTAGACAAATCTAGTAGACAGACCCTCGACGCAAGTTCGTTCGTCTCGTATCCCAGTGAACGAATGTGGTGACTCATAATTTTGTAGGCGTGCGAGCTTTCTCGAGCTGAAATGACGAGCTCTGTACCGGCCTTGCTTGACAAGCTTGCTAGACATCGGCCTAGATTCGTGTGTTTCGTCGGGATAGTCATATGGGAGGTTGTGCGCGGCAGCTTGAAAAAGCTAGCTCGACACGGTTCTGTCATCCACACAGAAAAAGGACGAGATAGAGAAAAGTGTCGGATGGGTCTTCAATCATACAAGATCGTCTATGAGCCTACGACAAGTAAGTATTCCAGGCTGGTCGCATGTCGACAGCGTGGACTCATGCCCATTGGATACACAGTGGGTTCAACCCAAGAGACGCTGCTTTTCGTCGTGCCATGTACTTCTGGGCGGGTCGTGAAATATCAAGTTTGTTCTTATTTTGTCTCTTTTTTGCCTTGCGTAACGAAGACCTTGTCGTAGCTTTCGGACAAGATAGCACTGTTTACAGAGCTCCGTACGCTGGTGATGATGCCCTCGCATGAAATAGAGAATCTGGAAATGCAGAGCATTCACTGGCATCTGGCGGCTTGATATCGTATCCATGTCACCCATCTGTGAATCCTGAAAGTCAATATCCTTAACTTACAGCTATTCGAGCACCTCTCTAAGTGGCGGACTGGTTATCTCGATCGGCAAAGGCATCCCTCGGCGAACATAACCTTTTACACTCCCCCAGAGACGAGTCTGTTGTGCAAGGGTAAGTAGGCTAGTAGGTTGTACTGTCATTAGCTGACACTCACTCAACGATAGAGGATGACCGTCGGCCCTCTGCATGAACGGTCCGTATGGGTCCCTTGAGGGCGGCTTTTCATGTACCAGTGCTCCCCGATATAATTCCACGGGCGAGGTTCCAGAACTCTTCTGGGGTGGAAGCAATAAAAATGCTGGCGGGTATGAAATTAACTGTTTCAGAACTAGCTAGCACCGTGCGCTTCTTCTAGGGTGGGTTCGCGTGGAAAGATACGCATGTTGCGTCATAAGATGGACAAGCCTATACACGGTATTACCACCGTCGGAAGAAGAACTTGTTCGCACTATCTGCACTAATTTACACACCGGACTAAATTTATGTGTCTCTGATTCGAAAGTCACTAATCAGTATTTAAACCCCTTGCAAAACTGTCGCCCCGTTTCTCACCACCTTTGAAAAGACTGGTTCCAGTCGGCCACTATGCCGGAGCAAATCACTTACTATCATGATTCTTTTGGGGTATGTCTTGACAGTGTTCATAGAACAAGCATGGGCTGATGTATGTGGTCCAAGACTTCGGCCTTCTCCAACAGAGTTGGACCTTCGTTTTTTTTCAAGACTAGATAAGGGTCAACTGATTATCATACCCTCCAGGTCGGAATAGCGCTCCTGGAAACTGGAGCCACTTACACAGACCATCAATTTAACGTTTATGATAGACCTGAATGGTACACGCAAGTCAACCCGATCACGAGGAAGGCAAGTCTCACAAGTTCCCAACTTTCGGTATAATTGACCACGCACGCTTGAATCTCGGTGTTCACTTTCATAGGTGCCGGCTATCACATACGGAGGACCGAAGGTCCATCCCGAGGAACCGTCCCCAGAGTCGTTCAAACTCATTGAGTCGCTCGTCATCCTCGAGTTTCTCGCCGATCTCTTCCCAGACTCCAAACTCCTCCCTCCCGTATCCGACCCGATCGGCCGTGCGCGCGTACGACTGTTCATCGATGTGTTCGTGCGTTCCGTGGAAGCGTTTGCGACCGAATTCTATACGGGCAACTCGCAGGTGAACGACAAGATCGCGGAAGGACTGGAGAAAATCCAAGCGATGCTGCCGGACCCGGACGCGATCGGCGGAGAGTATGCGATGGGCAAGGACTTCACTATCGCGGACTGTGCAATCTTGCCCATTATGATCTACCTCGACGTTGCTACGACGACCGACCTTGGTCTATTCGAGGCTGGTACTGGGACAAAGCTTGGAGAGCTCCTGGCAGCAGACAAATTTGCAAGGTTCAGGAGGTACAAGAAGGCCGCTTTGGAGAGGGAGAGCGTGAAGAAGGTACTCAGTCACGTAAGTCGAAGGTTCTTGACCCTTGATGTTTCAGGAGGATATTGATTCTTATTCTCCGTATAGGTCCAATACGAGAATGTGTTAAGGGCCATGTTCCCCAGAAAGTAAAAGCAGGAAGTCGAATAACTATGTACGTACATAGGTTGAAACTGTGGGCTCTTTTCTTTCCCGATAGGACTTAGCAAATGACGAGAATGTGATCTTGTGTTTCGATCGATCGCTTTTTTCCTTGGTTCTGACTCGATGGCGGTCGAGCGCGCACCGTCATATGTACATTGGGCTAGCTTATTTGGTACTAATAACCTGAACCAGCTACAGCACTCCATCAAGGCCGCCCGCTTTGGTGTTTCCTTTCCTCATTCAAATGTACACAGCATGACACAGCTTCCCGCCAGCCGGCAACTTATCAACTAGAGATCTGGGACAAATCGATGAAGGGGGACGATCACGATTCACGAGGTCGTCGGGCCGAAGTTCATCACCCAACCAAGAAATCATCGCTTTGGTTGCCGTCGTTCTTTGCATATCTTCGAGTCAGAAAACTATCAGTGGTATCAATAACTGGCAATGTCGCGTCATGCGGCGGCAGCTGTGCCGGACGCGTATGTATGTGATTTATGATCCACATACGTAAACACTACATATGTACATATGACTCAACTGCTGTGTCACATCAAAGTGTTATATGCTGGCACTTAAGCCTGTTTCATCTTCCAATCTCCACCAGTATGGATGACATTGAAGCATGCCTGAACAGATCAAAGTCTTATTATCACGATGAGTGCAAGGAAAACATTGGTTGTGGCAGGCAATGACTTGAGGCTAATTTACATGGTGTTCTCTCAGTTCTCCCCTTTCTGCTATAGGGTGAGCTAGTCGAGCTCAGATCATTTGGCAACAATGAATTCACATCACTGATGCCATCACATTGTAATAGGTCAAGATCACCCTTCTAGAAGCTGGTGCATCGTACACATCACACAAACTTAACATCTATGATAAGCCAGCATGGTTTGCAAAGGTCAACCTGCTCACAGGAAAGGTAAGTCATCAGAACACTGAACCTCCAAGGCAGAGAAGCAATCACCCAAGGAGCTTGCCTACTACAAGGATATAATATGCTGTAGGTTCCTGCCATCACATATGGAGGACCCAATGTCCATCCTGAAGAACCATCCCCAGAGTTGTTCAAACTCACAGAGTTGCTTGTCATCCTTGAATTTCTTGCCAATCTGTTTCCTGAATCCAAGTTGCTCCCTCCAGCATCTAACCCTACAGTGTGCACCTGTGTGTGTTTGCTCATTGATGTGTTCATGCACTTGGTGGAGATCCCTGTCTGGTCTTACTCAATGTCATTGCCAAGACAGATCTAGGCAAAATTGAACCTGGAATGGAAACAAAGCTTGAAGAGGCCTTGGCAGTTGAGGGCAAGTTTGACAGATTGAAGAGGTACAAGAGGGCATTATTGGAAAGAGAAAGTGTGAAGAAGGCAATTAATCTGGTGAGGGTCCATTCCAAGTTTTCTCCTAGAACTCATTTCTGATATTTGCCCCTTTACTAGACCAACTTTGGGAACAGATGGACAGCTATGTTCAGCTGGAACTGAAAGTGAGGTATTCCATAAAGTAAGCTTGAGGTGGTGTATTGTCCAGTTATCATTATTACTAATTTACTGTGGTCACAGCATGGATGCATCATGTCAGTGAATGTGAGTAAGGCCATAATATTATAGCCAATGTGCTTCAAAATTGAGGTGGAATATAATATGGCCAACATACTTTATCCCACCCTGATGCATATCAGCAAACTTGTAGAATAATATAGAATGGTTTATAAACACATTATAAGCAATGGTAATCATTTTCAAAACATAAGTTTACCTGTAAGTGATTTTCAAAGTGATCCAGAAAATACATCTTGCAGAATTCATCACTTAGAACAAGACCCCAATTTTATCAACTTTGAGGCATCATCACAGTATGCCAACCAGTGCAATGTTAACTTTTTTTCTTGCTCTCTTCTACAATATTTAATTATTTAATAAGGTCATTCAAAGCAGAAATTGAGCCTCAATTTGAGATTTGAATTTGCAGTGCTGAATTCATGTGTACATGTAATATTATAATATACTATAACATAGTCCATATATCAACACTTTAATTTCCCTGATTTTGCTATGAATTTGGGCTTATTTTTGCCAGTGGCTATCCCTGTGACATAATAGTGCTTACCAAGTCTTCACTGATCTTCTAGTGCCAATCAGCAAACTTGCATTTTTTAAAACTTACTATTTTTGTCTAAAATGCTGACTAAAATTTTACTATTTTTATTTAATAGTAAATTTTAGTTGGCATTTTAGATCAAAATAGTAAGTTCAGAAATAATGTAAGTTTGCTAATGATTGACATAAACATCTGGAGTAGAACTTGGAAAACCTTATCAAAGTTATGATGCTCAAGGGAGGCAGAGCAACCTACCTGTTTGGAATGATGGTGAGGTAAAGGAACTTGTATTGAAAGCCATGACATTTCTTCTTTAGATTGGGCATTTTCAGCAGTCTTGGCTGAGGGGGATTGGAAGGAGGCCATTCTTCAAGCTGTCGTTGCCAAACATCAAGGTCATTGCAGTGTCTTAGGTTTATCTTCTTGGTCTGACAAGCCAGGGGATGATAGCTGGAAAAAGAGGCCAAGACTAAATGGTATAAATTCACCAGTCTGCCAGAGAGTTCTTCAACAAGAAAACCCCTAGTATGTCTCCTAAGGAAGGAGAACTAGAGGGGAGTAATCAGCTTGTAGGCAAAGCAAATAGATAGTTACTTACCTTGTGCACCTGAGGGTCTTTGTTGTGGCTGTCCAGGACTGGACATCATGAATGATGGTTGGTAGTCTAGTAACTAGACTGATCTATGAGATTTGAGGTTTGACAGAGGGGCAAACCATCACCCCAGGTAATCTATTTTGACTAGCTATTAGCTTGAATTTTTCCACACAAAATTCATGTTTTTATATGAACTCTATTGACCCATTTGGAAAATGATTTTTATAACAAATGGGGCCATTATATAAGTCATCACTAAAAGTATAGGAGTCCCATTAATTTACTAAAAAATATTCTATATTAAATTGATTCTTGACCTATTTAGACATATTTGTAATCAACCATGGGAGTTCCATGACTTTGGAACACCCAAATTAATAGGAGTTTGAAAATAAAAGCCAGAAGATATATCTCAGAAATAATTCTTTTAGATTTGAACATGCTAATGGATATTCCAATTCAATGCAATGGGAGTCCCAATTTAATATAATGGAAATCCCAAATTCAATGCAATGGAATCCCAACTCAATGCAATGGATGTTCCAATTCAATACAATGGGTGTCATAAGTTTGTCTGAAGCAATTGGATATAGCATAGCCACTGCTCAAATGCCATTGGCCAACATTGACCAATCAGAAGCCTTGTAATGTTGGAATTTCATGAATATTTTGATCATATCTTGTCGAGATTAGATCAGAAAGATTACATTGTAGCACCTTCAGAATCAGAAAAATAGGAGCTACAACTTTTCTGGTTATATCAAAAAGGGGTAATGAGTTTCCTAATAAAACATTGTACCAGACACAAATGAATTCTAGGCCCTGGACAGAAGATGCTCACATAATCATCACAGAAGCAGTGACATCACTACTTTTATATCACTTTCCATTTTGAATACATTCCAGTGATATATGTTTTTTTCTTTATTTCATGCTTACTCTAGAAGATGTATGTGTGCAAATAGAATACATATGATACAATAGACTGTGTGATCATCTGTCCTGACCATTGGAGCCTCTCTATAAGTGGAAAATGAGGACATGTTGTGAAAAACAAAAATACAGCCACAATTTTAAAATATAGGGGCTCATGCTATGGAAAATATGTTCCCAGAGAGCTTTTATATATATCTAAAGTATATCAAAAGCCCATATCACTAGAATGAATGTTGGTGATGATATGTCAATGTGTCATATTCTCCTTCTGATTCTTTTTTCACTTTCTGTGGTTGTATCAGTGATTTCTCTGACCTGGTATGAGTTGTACACTTGGATGAGATATACAACATTTGATCCTAATCAAAGTGCTCTGAACAGGACTTTAAAACACCAACTAGGGTGACATTATTCAGTAATAGCTAGTGCATTTCCCATATAGTACATAGTACATAATGCTATAATATAATATCTGGAAAAAAATATGATACAGCATTGATGCCTATTACTACCCTCCTGAAATAGTGAATGTATTTGCATAGTAATGGGTGGTTGCTTATCCGACTCCAACTCTGATGTATATCACATGACCTGGTATTTCACTTATCTGGTCACTGACCTATTGGTGACTGTGCTTCTCTTTCCACATTGTATGACATCATTTCATTGATCCATTTATTCAGCTTCTTTCTATACCCATTACAAAGTCTACACTAATCTTTGTCATCTTTGTACTCTACCTTTGCTTCTTACTGTATTGCCTCTGATACTCTGTATAAATACTCCATCTCACTGAGGACTTACACCTCAGTTTGAATATCATCATATTATTACAAGCCTTCTCTCTCCTCTCCTCTCCTTTCAACCTACTCCAAGTCAACAAATTCCACCTTAGTCACCTCTTCTATCTGAAACCCAGGACTCAATCACTCCAGGGCACAGCACTCCATCACAAGTTGCTGAAGCCAAGTTCACTTCCTCCAGACTCTGACCACCCTTCATCTGTTCCACCTCTGAACCTTCATTGGAGATAAGCAGAGTAGATCAGACCTTGACAATGTCCCATTCTACATACTCTAGCAGTCCTGGTACATAAATCAATTGAGACCTTGTGTTAGCACCTTCAGCACCTCCTGCTTGGTCTCATTAGACATTCAAGCAGGCCATTCCAGACTTTTGTTTGCAGGAAATTGATTGTATTGCTCTGTGAAAACTCTCCTACAGAGGAGTCAGGGATAATGCATGACAATTTAGAGTGTTCTCCAATGATATACAAAAATTCAATGTGGTTTCAAAGAAACAAAGGTTTTTATCACAGTACTAGTATATTGGGTCATACACCATAGGATAGTTTTCAACATCATGAGAATCATGTGGAGGGCAAGGCTGATCCTCAAGAAAGCAAGACATCCAGTTTTGTCAATAAACCTGTAGGCAAGCATCATGGAGAGAAATGGAGAAGAAGAAAAAAGGGATACATGTAGTGTTTTAAAAGTCCGGTCCGGTCCGGTTTTTTACCCTATTTGGAAGGCAACCGGACCGAAACCGGTTTTGGAAATTTCCTAATTAAGGCAACTGGCAACTGGACTGATAAAGACTGGTTGCAACCAGTCTTTTGAAAGATCTGTCTATAACCGGTCCGCAACCGGTTTTCATGCTAAGCGGTGGCTGTACCGAATTTAGCCGAGACTCTTGGCTTCCAGATTAATCAAGAATTAAGTAAATCCGTCCAGAAATGGCCGAGATACAGCCATTTTTGTCTTGCATGTCATATATTCATAGATCAGTCTCTATAAAATGCAAATAAATACCTAAAATACCACAAAAATTATGGGAACTAGGTCTGGTCATGTACTACCCGGCCCAAGGCAACCAGTGCCCAAAAGACCGGTTGCAACTGGTTGGCAACTGCAGTTGCCAATTTTTCAAAACAAGGCAACCCACAACTGCAGTCCAGTTGCGATCAGTTGTGGTCCAGTCCAGTTGCCAGTTGTGCTACCAGTTGGCAACTGGACTTTGAAACATTAGATACATGACAAACTGATTCAGTCCACCAAATAGAAGGAAAAAAATATGAAGGAGTCAAAGGATGAAAAAGTAAGCATTGGCACCAGTGGGTATGTATAGTCAGGCTTATTAACCCATTCCCATCCCCACAGGGTTGCTAGGTAGGACACAGCTCAAATCTGGCTGACAAAACCCTCCAAAGGAGTCAGGGATATGTGGTGTTGATTTGCAGGCACTTAAGCCTGTTCCATCCTCCAATCTCCACCAGTACAGAGAGCATTGAAACATGCCTGAACAGCTCACTTGTTATCGTGATACAGCCAAGGTAAACATTGGTTGCAGATGATAACTTGAGGCCAACATACATCGTGTCTGTTGAGAATATGAGATATTCACATATCCATATTCAGTATAACGGTCACTTCTATTTCATTATCCATATGACCACTTATACGCTATTCATATTCATAGTTTGAAGATTTCATCTTCATTCCTAAATCACGTGATTCATCACATGATTTAATAGAACTATCTAGAATGTTCTATGAACTTCTATGATGTTCTATATCCTTATCAAGAGATAATTGATTATATCACATCACGTGATTAATCACATGATCACATCATATCACATGATTGATCATATAACATTCTTATGTTATCTTATCTCTAGATCTTGTCACATGACTGGTCACATGATCTTCTAGTACATTCTATGTCTAGACTATCATTCTAGAACGATCTATTCTAGATCATTCTATATGACGTCATAGATATGGATGACTCATATTTTATATGAGATACTTTTCCTATTGGATAGTATTAATTCTTATCTCACTTCTTACGGTACAGGGTATCACAACCCTTAACCACTTACCTTATCAGGTACAACCCTCAACCCTGGGTAATAGGGTTATTACTAAATAGGTCTAAGGGTCTTACAACCCTTTAACCAGGTCATAGGGTATTTCCCCTTTGATACAAATACATACACAAGTACAAACAATGTACTTTAGTATATAAGGATCAGCCCTTCAGGCTGATTAAATAAGTCGAATAACACAGACCTTCCAGTCTATTCCCTTCACTCTAAGTCTACAAGACTTATACTCCTAGTCTTACAAGGACTATAAATAATCCCTCATCTCTGTTCATATCCCCTATTGAGTATAAAGCTAGGTCAGTATTCTTAATTGAATACTTTCTTCCTTTTCTTCCCTCTGCTAGAAACTGTTCCTTTCCTCAGGGGGAACGTGTGGTTTCTATAGTGTCTTGTCAGTTCTGCCCTTTCTGCTATAGTCTGAGGGTAAGCAGAGCTTAGTCGAACTTGGATCATTTACAATGAATTCACATCACTGACTCCACTATCACATCATAATAAGTTGAGATTGCCCTGCTAGAAGCTGGCACATCGTACACAACGCATGGACTGAACACCTACAATAAACCAGCATGGTTCGCAAAGGTCAACCCGCTCACAGGAAAGGTAAGTCATCAGAACACCGAATCTCCGAGGCAGAGAAGCCGTCACCCGAGGAGCTCGCTTACAAGTACTATAGGTTCCTGCGATCACGTACGGAGGACCCAAGGTCCTCCCGAAGAACCATCCCCGGAGTCATTCAAACTCACAGAGTCGCTCGTCGTCCTCGAATTTCTCGCAGATCTGTTCCGCGAATCCAAATTGCTCCCTCCACCATCTGACCCGACAGCGCGCGCCCGTGTGCGTTTGCTCATCGACGTATTCACGCGCTCGGTGGAGACCCCGTGCGTGAGTTCCTTATGGGGAAATCACAGACGCACGATGAGATCATTAAAAAGCTGGGAAAGACCCAAGCTTTACTTCCGGATCCAGACAGGGCTGATGGGGGAGAGTTTGCGATCGGGAAAGAATTCACGATCGCGAACTGTGCGATCGTGCCTAGTACACTGGTTGCACTGGACATCATTGCCAAGACGAATCTAGGCAAATTCGAACCTGGCATGGGAACGAAGCTCGGAGAGGCCTTGGCAGTCGAGGGCAAGTTTGACAGATTGAGGAGGTACAAGAGGGCATTATTGGAAAGAGAAAGTGTGAAGAAGGTGATCGACTTGGTGAGGGTCCATTCTGAGCTTTCTCGTGGAACTTGTTTCTGATATCTGCCTCTTTACTAGATCAACTTTGAGAACAGATGGACGGCTATGTTCAGCCGGAACTGAAAGTAAGGTGTTCTGTAAAATAAACTCGAGGTGATGTATTGTCCAGTTATTATTATTTTCGATCTCGACGCAAATTCTACGTGCAGTTCGAACATAACTCGGGTATAGCACTCACACGCAGTTGGATAGAGCTCCGGAGGCTGCTTTCTCATTCTCGGACTGACCCAGTGGCCCGTGTCCCTGTATGAGATTGTTCATCAATATATGTATTCGAGTGTTCTGTGGAAGCTCATGCGATCAAGTTCCTCTGGGGTACTACATAATAACCCCAGCCAATCTGTTTGTTAGCTCAGACGAAAGATAAAGGTTTATTACAGTCCGAGAATTGAATCTATTTCCAAGCTTGATATAGATGCCTGGCAATGTTGTTCGATTCAAGGATGCAGTGGAGCGGTGGGAGAGCGCTATGCTAGTCAACATGGGGCATATCACGGGGCCGCGACAGTGAATGATCAATGACGGAACCTCCGGAGATCGTGGTATTACTATTCGGGAGTTGGAACATGACGACGATCTCTTGAGCGTAGCATCGTAGAATGATCGTGCAGAAAAAAGAAAGGCACTTGGATGAGATTCGAATCTCAGCGGGAAGCCAACGGTCATAACGCGGCTGCATCGTGTCAGTGAATGCAACTCTTATTACAGCCGAGGTGCTTTACTTAAAGCTGAGGCGGAACACGATATGGCCCAATTTGGGGCATGGACAACAAAAAAAAACGGAGGTGCCAGTGAACACCAGCTTGCAAATATCACATACATGGCGTTACTAAATATTCGTTCTCAAGTTACCTGGTTAATGTACATTCAAATCCAACGCCAGTTGACTCACCAGTCCCATATTACATCGTAAACTGTTCCACATGAACGGCCACTCCACCGACTTCGGCCCCTCGCACCACCCCGAACCGAGCTACCGCATTCTGCGCCTCCGTCGTCAAACTCGTCGGTCCACTGGCGCACACTGCGACGCCTCCCGTGGTTCTCTGAGCACACCCGATATCTTGTTTGCTGTCCTCTTCGGCC
>JBBPTK010000811.1:0-11280 GCA_038094135.1 Spongiforma cf. squarepantsii
GAGGAGGATGAGGAGGATGAGGAAGAATCAAGAATAGCACCTTGCTGTCTTGCTTGGTCTTGCTCATATTGTTCAGCTGAATTCTGAGTATATTCACTCAAGGTCTCTGAAAGCAAAGCTTGTGATAACTGTCTAACTTGATCCATTTCAAGCTACTGTTGATCCTCATGCTCCTCTTGTATTCTTTGTAATTCCATCTGTTGCTCCATTTGTGACTGCTGTTGTTGCAACTGCTGTTGTTGTATCATTTGTTGTTGCATTTCCTGAAGTCTTTGGTTATACAATTGTTGCTGCTGGTCATGAAATATTCTTTCTTGATGCAGCTGCTGCTGCTGTAATTGCTGTGCTTGTAGTGCTTGAAGTCCTTGATTCTCCAATTGCTCTTCATAAAGCCTTTGCTGATGATATAGCTGCTCTCTTATCTCAGCCACTCTTTGTTGCTCTGCAAGCCTTTTATTCTCCAGTTGCTCTCTTATGGCAGCCATTCTGTACTGCTCTGCAAGTCTTTGGTTCTCCTGTTCTCTTATTGCAGCCATTACTCTCTGTTGCTCTGCAAGTCTTTGATTCTCCTGTTCTCTCATTGCAGCTACTCTTTGTTGTTCTGCAAGTCTTTGATTTTCCTGTTGCTCTCTTATTGCAATTAATCTCTGCTGCTCAGCAAATCTTCTATTTTCCAGCTCCTCTCTTATTGCAGCTGATCTTTGTTGCTCAACAACTCTTTGATCCTCCTCCTGCTCTCTCTCTCTCTGCAACATGTTCATCTGCTGAGGATAGGATGAAAAGGATATAGAAGTATTGGATGTTTGTTGTTGTCTTTGATTGTGATGTCTCTGGTGAGTATTGTTGAAATTTTGAAGTAGACATGCATTATAGTCAACATGACCATCCATAACAAAAGGACCATGTGTTGGGACTGGAATAGGAACAAAAGGTGGAGGTGGAACTAAACCAAATTGTTGGTAAAGCATAGGAGGCT
The DNA here is from genome assembly GCA_038094135.1 of Spongiforma cf. squarepantsii. Classification (NCBI taxonomy): domain Eukaryota; kingdom Fungi; phylum Basidiomycota; class Agaricomycetes; order Boletales; family Boletaceae; genus Spongiforma; species Spongiforma cf. squarepantsii. The sequence goes on from JBBPTK010000811.1 coordinate 977, forward strand.
GATATATGATTGGTGGTGGTGGTGGTGGTGGTGGAACCATAGGTCTATTTCTATATATTTGTTGCATATCATGATATGCAATCAAGTGTCTGGGTATACCAGGATATTGCTGGACAGGAACAGGAGGATGTATCTAATATGTCCAATTCAACTATTATAAAATTAAAGGTTTGGAAAATACTCTTACCATTAGAGCAGGAGGCAGGTTTGGAATGGGATGTGGTAGACAATGTGTTGGAGGAGAACCAAGCAAATGTTGATCACGCTCAGCTTGGCGAGAAGCACTCTGAGCACGTTGAGGAGAGGTAGGAGGAGATGACCTTGATATTAATAGACCTATATATTAGCTGAAATGAACAAACATATAAAGACTCACATGATAAAAGTGGTATATATTTGGAATTCAATCCAAGAACCAGTAGATAGAAGCTAAAATGTCTTATCCAAGACTAACACTTTCACTTCACATATAAGAATAATTTTAATATATAGAAAAACTCATATTACTTACAATATGACTCTGATACTGTTAAATTTCAAGCTTTGTACACTTGGTAACACTTGGTAACACTTGGTATATTTTTGTGATGTGATGAACATTAGTTGACCTGGATGTAATAAGTCTGACACATACCTATGTTGGCAAAAAGATAACAGAAAAAAGCTTGACTTGATCTATTATCAGATTTACATGCACATGAAAGGAAATGATATTGTTACTCACACAAAATGAGCCAATATTCTCTATCAATAAATGTTTTTTTTTCAAGATTAAAACATTTAGACATTGGTCATCCTGTGAAGCCTAACACATACCTATGATAGTTGAAGACCACAGATCAGGCTCTATGGTTGGAGGTATTCCTGTGGTGCAATAAACATTAGTCAGTCTGGATGCATCAAGCCTAACACACACCTTATGATGGCAGAAGACCACAGGAAAGAGCTTGATCTGTTATCAGATCAGTATCAGATAAAGATTTTCATGCAAGGAAATGAGGTTGTTCTGACATATAACTCACACAAAGTGAGCCAATAGCAATTCTCTATTGTTTTGTATTTTTTCAAGATTTTTCCGATTTTTTTGTGTGAGATACAGTATATTGCAGTAGAGGTGTGTAGAAGTTTGAGGGAGAGATGCTCGAGACAGCTTAGATAATCACGCAACCACCATTAATGAATGGGCAAGGGCCAGGGACAGTGCCAGGGACAGGTGAGCCACATGGTCTGAAGTGACAAAAAAGGGAAATTAAGCGAAATAAGCGAAAATATGTCAAATATATGAAAATACACGAAACAAACAAAAAACTGAATGGATAACTGAAAAGAGCGAGATAGTCGAAAGACGTGAAAAAAGCGTCGGATGACACCCCTTCAAGCAACCCCTTCCCCACCCCCTCCCCACCATTGCCCGTTCATACTTTAGATTGTCAGTCTGATTGACATCGCTAATTTTTCTGTTCTCTGAGGGATTAATTTATTAAAATGCCCAAAAGTTAAATAATCAAATTCGGAAGGAAAATGAATATTAGTAAGGTGCTATATCAAATGCTAGCCTAAGTGACTTCCTGTCTCTCAGTGGGCACCACTCAATGTGCCCGCTCACGGAGGCTATGACTGGATGAGGTTACGCATTCCTTGAAACAAACAACCGCCCACATGGGTTGTCAAAGGTTGTCAATCTTTATTCCGCATGCCAGCCTGGTTTGCTGTGTGCGTGTCCTGAAACGATTATGCTGCTTGACTTGTCCATCTGCATTGTTCCCCTAACCCTTAAATTCAGCAAGAAAATGCACTAGAAAATTAGAAACTGCGTTCTGATACCGCCTTAGACTGTAAGATCTGATTTACTTATTTCTCCGTTAGTTGAGCTAAATACGACAGATATTTTCTTTCGTCTTTGTCCAGTCCGTGAGCAGAATATTGTCCACCTCACTAGTATCATGCCAGAACGACCGTTCCCCCCTGTGCAACCAGAGAAATGGCTTGTCAATCGCCTTAAAAGGATCTCTGATACCGGTCCTCGGTATGAAGCGACGTGGTATGGGGCTCACAACGCCCTCCTGTCACATTTCTTCCCCTATCAGCAGCGATTTCTCATCAAACCTCAGCCAAAAATTCGGGACGGAATGGCCGAGAAGATCTCGTTTTCATCCACTCAAGCCGAGGCCTCTTCTTCAGCTGACTCTGAGTCAATTACTATCCCCACCGCCTCAGTCACCTCTACTGGCGGCCTCATTCCTTCTTCTGGTCCGACTTCAATCCCGGACTTCTTAGTCGTCAAAGCGACCGAATTTGCCACGCATGACAGGCCTCTTTTGGTGGTCGAGGTGAAGGCGGATGAACCACAAAAACCAAGAGAGTGGGAACTGGCTGCGGGTCAATTGCACGAGTACATGGAAAAGATCGCTGCGCAAGCTCAGGCCAGCCCCAAGTTCCGTTTGGTTGGCTTGTTAATATGCGGAACGCGAGTCCAAATATCTAGATTGAACGGAGTTGGGAATTCAATAAAGAAGGATCGGGCGAGGCAGGACATTACCAGTACAGCTTTGTGGAGATTGTTGTTCAACATTGCAAAAGAGAACTGGGAGGATTGCTAGGCTGTAAAATCATTAGAACAACTTTCGTTTTGCTTATGTGCTCACTTGTACACACAATGTTATCATCACCCCTTCGTCATGACTCATCTTTGGCAATGGAGATATATAACGAAATCCACTAATGCAGTTATCCTTGACACTTCCATACTCCCATATGCTATGTTATCAACCAAACTGATGGGGGAAGCATTAGATAACTTCTATGGGGGTGTGTCATTACGCACCCGTCTGCTGGTCCAGCAGTTGTTATCTTTCAATGTTCCATATGTAACCTCGGGGAAATAGTAATTCAATTTCCGAATACTTACTTACGACAAAGTTGACTGTTGCCCATCAGTGTTGCTAGTCGAATGGGTGCCGTATAATGAAGTGCAGGTGAGCAACCACAAAGGAGCTCAAAGGCCTGGCCAGTTCGTGGGGTCGCTAGTAGGTGATGGCCTCCGAGTCGCACTGAAGAGCCTCCTTCTCCCGAACGTATGTCACCAACTTTTCGATGGGTCACGCTCGTACATCCTGTGCACTAGAAGCCTACTCCGGCGGTCGGGATAACGGGAGCCCCTAATGAGCGGGTCCGACAGCCCAGGCGGCCTCTCCCTCGTATACTGACACACCATTTGGTGCAAGAAGCCATGATATCAGATGAGGATAATATCAAAAGCGACGTGCACTGTGACAGATGTTGTGGTGGGTATACTAAAGTTCTAAGGCTACAAACACCACTGAGCGGTTAGAGGCCATCATACAGATACAAAAAACCACCACATGAGCTATGTCCGTTTAAATATACACTTATGTTGAATGGGAAAAGGTAAACAATTGGTAAAACCACGGCCGCATGGAACCCTTACGCCTGGGATGGCGTCGTCCCATGATTTAGGCTTCTAGTCAGACGAAGTTGGGGTTGCCAGGTCCCCTGAGACACATGGTGGAGGCTCACGAAGACGACTTCGTCTGCTTTGATGCCCGATGGGCCAACTCGCCACTGCGCATCCAACCCTGTTTGCGTGTTCATAGAATCGATATACTGCTTGACACATTTGGCAACGTCTTTGGCCAGTTTGGCCTTGTTGATGACGCGATGTTCAAATGTGTAGTCTCGCGTCTGGATCCGCTTGCAGAAAGGACGGTAGCCTGGCCACTTGGGGAAAAAAAGGTCAGGGAAAGTAACGGCACCGGGAGGTATATGACATACATGTACTCGGATAAAAATGGACGGCCCACGTAAATTGAATGCGGGCTCATGCCCATCGACCAAACGAACTGGAGGCTTAGATAGAAGTTGCAGTATCGGTATACCCCATTCTGGAGAGCCTTGGGCGCGGAATATAATAGGTGGACACAATATGGCGCGGGATACGTATCGTTCCATGTCGCCTTCAGTTGATGGCTGATAGATCTGTTGAGGGATGAATATGCGAGGCCCGTCTAAAATGACAGCGTCTCTACGCAAAAGATGCCACAACTCTATGTGTTCTGGTTGTGGCTGTACATTGGTGAGTGTCAGCGACATTGTAACTGGAACAGTCTGCTGCGCATTATGTTGCGGCAAGTACGGATCGGAGTGCTGAGTGCTGTTCGCGGTGTCCTGCTGACAAGGCCAATGTCAGTAGTGAATGACAGACTGGTATTACAGGATGACAAACAATGTAGCTTCCCATTTCCTGTGTAACCCCAGTAGGAAATCCTGAAAAGTCAGGTAGGGACGACACAGAAAATCCGATGCTAGTAGTAGAGGGTGTATTATTCCAGAAGGTAGGATAATACATAGGAGAGAATGAAGGGCCTCCCTCGTCGGCCGGAATAGATCCTGGAGGATGAAACCAAAAGTTGTCGATCTGCGAAGAAGCATGGGCGGGGAGCAACGTTTGTTGCACAAACGATGTAAGCGCAGCACCAGCCTCCGCCCAATCATCATTATCGGGCGGTAATATGACCTGTGGAATTGGGAGGGAGTATTCGGTAGAAGACCTTCCAGAGTAATTCATTGGACCAGAGAATGAAAGTAACCGTCAACTCCCAGCCGTGCGAGCTAAAGGATTCGATGGGCTTAGAGGATCGCCTTTGGGGTGCACTGCAACATAGAATATATATGCAGACTCACTTATGGGCAATTTGTTTGGATTGCCTGAGTCGTCGGCAGAATGTTATCTCGTTTGTCCGTAGGTGATTGACACTTGATGATTACACACCGACGGAAATTGCGGAACACAAACTGGCCGCTGAACCAAGCTGTAGGGACACTGCCCGATGTCCCGGGACGAAGTGATCCCCGCTTTTTAGCCGACGCTAGCCCTCATAGGTCCATGCCATGACTGTACGCTAGACGAAAGCCTACCGATCGAGACATTGTTTATGATGGTAGTAAGACAATGTAGATGACTACAGTCGAAGTCAAAGCTCGCGTTCTTGGCAAGGTATACTGCAGAATATCGCACGTCGAATGTAACGAGAGTTAGGCTCTAGAGCCCATATTGAAGCAAATTAGGCTTGAGTATACCTATTTTCAGCGACCTTGGGGCTTAAACTTGAGAAAACGGCATCCCGTAGTATACCCTTTGCCGGTATTAAGCGGGGACATTCATACATCAATGATGATTAGCTCGTCAATATATTCGAAGCTTGTAACACCAACCGATTGGAATGAAGGAATGCGATGCCGTTTCAATTGCACCATACTCACGGTTGTGTAAGGAAAGCCAACGGAAATTACCTGAACAATAGTAAGAGCATCAGGTAAACCTGTGAACCTGAACAGGACGTACAGGTATTGGAGTGGCATACACCGAAATCAATGGCTATCGGTACATCCGAAAACCATCCTGTAAGACTCCACAAGATAAACTCCTGTCAAAGTTACGGTTACAGAAGGAAAAATTCGAACCCTCATTGGTGTCAGAATTGTGACCATTGAAAATTTTCTGATACGTACCTGGTTTGCTGTAAACACTGCTAATCTACCCTCCTGTCAAAACGATGTTTCGATCAGAACCAGAAAAAAAATCCATCAGTGCTGGTAATCTGACCATTGAAACTCTCATAATACATACCTCAGCTGGGCAGCTTCGCGGAATATTCCAAACACCTTCCATGCGCAGTGCACGCGTGATGTGTAAAATGGCGTGACTAAATGCACCGAGGTGAGTCCAAGCATGAAGGGAATGAGGACAAAGGGAGTGCCCGTTAGTATGCAAACGCGCGAGAGAGGATGGGGGAATGTCGTCGATTCGATGGTATGCAAGCGGCTACGTTTTCCATACTGATATAGCCTAAGAGAAGCCGGCGTCCCGCATTCCTGGGCGAAGCGCCTGGCTTGGCCCAGAATTCGATGACATTCTTGGCGTTTAATACAGCATTCTGCCACCATTGACGGCTCATGTATAGTAGTAGTAGTCATTATATTGTCAGCGCCTCGAGTACTTGCCATAATGATAGTTGACTTTCGAAATAATATGCTTGGGGTACAGCCGGTGAACTTTACAGCAGTTACTTAGTTGATTCACAGCTTCACGTTAAAACCATCAACTTACATAAAAACCGGTGTGCATGTGACTTGGATGAGCACGGCAGAGCTGAGGGTCGACGCAAGCTTCTAGGCCAAGTTAAGCACTCAGGCTGTGCGAATTTTACGTACTACCTGCCAAACGTCAGGCTATTGTCGAACTGCCATGGGCTTCGAATTCGAATTCGAGCTTGGATGGCTACATATATTATTATGTATGTACTTACAGGATGGTACGGGCCAGGTTTTGATTTCCATTCGATGAGCCATCGCAACATGGGCGGCATCTCCCTGCCCCCTCACTGCTTCCATCAGCAGCAGCCTCAGGAGGTTGTCGTCCCTTCCCTCTTGTCGTCTTCATGCCTTTCGAATTCTGCATGATATCGTTCCATCCTTCGAAGGAATCCTGATAGATCCACTGTCTCTCTTCCTTTCTCGTCGTCGTTGTCACTTTAACTGTAATGGCACTACGTCATCGACTCGAAGCCTAATGTGATGATCATTGTCTAAGCGTCTAGGTATCAACCGACTTAGTCTGATAATCATGGCCCGAAACTGCAAGACCGACCATTCGAATCATATCACCACCTTCTCCGCATTGACACTGTACAAAAGCGAGGCTGTAAGATTGCATTGACTTCCATGCCATGCGGCATCGCCCCAATGACCTTAGAGAATGCCCTTTGAAATACAGTATTCCGCCCAGGGATTTTGCATTGTCCTCTCGGATCGCCTGCATGCTTGCCCCTGCTGTGAGTAGCATCACCTGCCAGTGCTAAACCGCTGAAGAATGCAAGCAATTTGATCGCTGACTGTACCCGAGAGACTGACGCACCAGCGACGGCCACCCAGACAATGAAAAAGATGTTGGATCTACTCACGATCTTCACAAGGCCATCCTGTACGCCGCGCACCTGTCCAAAACTTCAGCGAGAATACCATGTGATCAACGTGATTGTTGGGGCTGATGGCACGGGCATATTCCAGTAACCACGCTATCAAGAATTCGCTATGGCCCAGCCGAGCTCATTCTCACAACATCACGCCTCCACACAGTCTGAGATTCATGTAAATATACCAAGGCTGACAAGGCATCGATTTCTGCTTCGTAAGCTTGCAGAGTCACTTTGTGCTGAGCCGTGCCCTTGAGTGTACACAACACAGGTTGGTCTTTGTTCGTAATGAGAGTCGTCTTTTTGAAGAGACAAATAAATGCTGGCGACGAGGCATTGGTATTTCCGACCACAGGCCCTTTGTTCGTTTCAGTGAAAGGAACTTGTCTTGGATCATAGGTGGCGGCGAAGGACTTAGCACAGTTTGTTTCTAATGTTTTCGTCGACGGCGTGTCCTGGAAGGGCGCTAGTCAGTGTATCGAGTTAGCATGACGACGCCCTGCAACATTAGGAAAAATGCCATAGTACTCGGATCCATTTGCACAAGGGCTAACTTCTCTCCATTGAGAAGTACGATCACGTCGTCTAGTTCCTTCCAACTCTTAGGTAGGGGGACAACATTATAAGCATCATATCAGCAGAGGTAAAGCGGCAACTCACATCTCCCACAATTCCTTGTTCGGAACAGAGCAGAAGTGGTAAAACCCCTTCTATTTGATGATCTTCAGCCGACTCATAGCGCTTGTTAGCATCTTATAAAACCTGCTACGACATGAAAATGACATCCCACCGAGATTTGCAACTTATACTTATAATATTGCACTGTTTCCTTGCGGGACCCATCCGAGAAGCGAAGGGCGTGAACAAATTCAAGAAACGAAATCTAAGTGTTTCCGAAACTCCCGTTTACGAGGACGAGGATGAAGAATAAAGGGTTTCTGTCCATGTGAAAGTTGATCAAGTCGCGTAGGGAGCTGGAGTCGAGTCGATACCATAACTTGCATTATGAAAATAAAATTGTTGACTAGTCCTACCAGCTTGTTAGTCGATGGTGTGCGAGTACGTAGGATTCCTAGGAATAGCCTCTCACACTGTGAAAAGTAAATCGACTAAAATGCAGCTTCTGAGACGCAGTTAATTAGCAGCGGTGACGCAAGAAATCAGCGTCAGTTGCTCATGATCAGCGTCTGTGCATGACGCTGATGTTGTCATTTTGTCTACTACGAAACAGCGTCAAGGCCGCTTCTTTATAGCGTCCCCACAGCTCATTCATAGCATCCATATCTACTAGTCAGAAATTGTTTTTCCTTGTGGTATCGCATAAGAAAAATACAGTTGATGCTTCATTGTATTGCATTCTCCAATAAAAATATTTGTGCAGTAGTATGTACAGTACACAAAAATATCACCCTTTGGCAGGATCGAACTCTCGACTATGCCGAGTCACTGTGCATATCCAAGCACACTTGACACCTTTACCAGTAGACCATGAGGCCGTAATTATACAACCTTGTCAATTATATATGAGTAGTACACGAAAGACTTGGCGAAAAAAATTCTCATGCGCTGCAAAAGAGCGTCCTGTTGACAATGACGCTACAAATCAGCGTCAGGTAAGATATGTGGTGTCAGCCGGACGACGCTGATTTCACGCGTCCCTGAAATCAGCGTCAGGGACACTTATTTTGACCACATCAGCGTCCAAAGTACTGATCATTAGTCGATTTGCTTTTCGCAGTGTCAGCCCTATAACTGCATGGCTTCGCGAGCTTGAGAGTTAAACTGAAAGGATCTGAAACCTGCATTGGCTCAGAGACATCTCAGCGGGGGGAACGTCGGTCCTGGTCCCTGGGAAAGTTGCTGAAGTTCAACTTGACTTTCACGTTACCCCCATTCCACGAATTTCCACAGCACTCTTTAACCAAGCAAATGGGTTGGATAAACCAGGATCCAATCAACTTGATGTGGCATAGGCTCTGAGATGAGTCAGGTGCGTAGAATAATTATACCCACTCCAGCTCGATTGAGACGCCTGCTCCAGTTTGCCAGTAGCGAGCGAATGGCAGAGGTAATCCAGGTGACCCCAAGCTTCTTCAGTATGATGGCTGCAAATGAAGGTCGGAGCCACTCAGCTAATGTAATTTCGAGAATGACTCCGATCGTGTTGCAACTTTGCCTTACGCGCATTCACTCATGACTCGTCCCTGCACGTGAACTTGCAACGCCAAAAAGTGCATGCCTGCAATTGCAGGGCATTTCGTGCGACGTGCTACTACAAGTTCACAAATCAGACTACTTGAAGTGCAGAAACAAACCCAGCACCAGACTCAAGTCATCCGCCGTCCTGACGTACGTACCACACGAAGAAATCGCTTTTTGCTCTTACCTCCTGTGTCCGGCTGTCGGCAAGTGTGGGGTTGATGTTGATATCTTTCAGGACCGCTCGACCCTGGCCGCCACTGAACTTTTCACAGCAAGACCGAAGGTCTCCGCCTCTCCTCAGAGTCACAACTCCTTGATACAGCAAGAACATACTCAGAGTTCAAGATCATCTCGTTCGGCATCAACTTAGTATGATTAGGGTCATATGGCACCATTGCTGGTCTGAATTGTACCTTCACTGCCCGTGGTAAGTGTGTCTTAATCTGTCGAGCAGACCGTCTGAGGGAATGTGACCTTTGGTCGTTCTTGCAGGAGCATGCAATCCTTTCGATAACATCCGTACCTGATTCAAGCAGCTATCACTGCTGTACTCCTGTCGACAATCTGTCAAAGCTGGCTCATATTCTGTGAAGTCCACTACTACATACTGTGATATTACGTCGCTTAGTACTTGGACTATATTCTCATCGTGGGCAATGATTACCGGCACTGATATTACACCAATAGTACATCATATCCGAGTATATTCTTGCACCCAAATGTAGCACCTTGCTGGGTTTAAATTCTTCCCTTCTTGTCCCAATCGACCAACTCTCTGGAGCCACAATCCTGTAAACCATGTGTCACAGATAGGCCGACATGCACATATATGAACACATTGTAGGTGATATCGTTACAGCATTTTCGCCAAACTAGCAAGTGTAGCCCTGATCCATGGTCGCCTCCATCTCGCCCAATTACGTTCATAAGAATCACAGTCCTTCATGTACCTAAATTCGCAATTCGACTTTCGGTTCGTCTCTCTCTTCAAATTTATCTCCCATGTCGGTGTCAGCGGTGTTCTTGAGCCAGCTACGTATCCGCAAGTGAGCACATCCGCCGCATCATGATGAGGCTTTCTTTTCCATCGAATACCTTCAATGATACCTT
>JBBPTK010000812.1:0-11275 GCA_038094135.1 Spongiforma cf. squarepantsii
CCAGGATGCCATCTTATTCCATACACACCTTGACTAGTAGAAGAAAATTGATATCTTCTGCATCGCAGCAACTAAAAGCAAGATCAAAAGCTTGCATAGAATCCTCGTGTTTGCCCTGACCCCCGAGCGCGATGCTCTTCGAAACGTAACCTAAAACGGACGGCTGGATACCAATCGACTGAAAATGTTTCAATGACCCCATATTGAAAACAGTATAATCATTTACTTTTTCGGCATCGACGAACGCGCTATCCCACTCTTGCAAGCGTGCATGGACGAGAGAACGGTTGGCGAGCAAATGGTGAGATTTTCCATTCAACGCAATGTCACGAGATAACGCGCCCAAAGCCGTGAGTAGCTTTCCGTGTAACCATAACTCTTGTATTGCAGAAGTGAGGCGCATGAACTGTGGACCACGATGAGCATATTTGCTTAGCCTAATCTCGGAATGTCCTTACCACCCCATTCTGGTGCTTGATCAGGAAAGAAACCCATAAGCCAATGAAGTGCTCAAGAAAGGATGTACTTACACGCCAGGTCTCTTCGAAAAGCCTATCAGAAAGGCCCAGAATAGAAATTCTGTCTTCACCCCCTACGACAACATGACGGCTGTTTGGTGAGATAGCAAGGGTACAACTATTATGGCCGAGTTCGTGTATGATTGGGCTCCATTCATGAATGGCGTGGTCCCACAATCGCAATTTACGTTTATCGAGTCCGACCAAGGCATCACGATTACGAGAAATGGTGAGATGTGTTTTTGCTGCTGGGGGCGTGTCACCAGGAGGTTGTGAATATTCCAGGAGGGTCAAGCCTGAATGGACGTCGATCCACCGCTGCATCGACCAAGTTGCTGCGAGGATTCGATCGTCGTCCCACCAGACGAGTGAATCGGGGGAAAATCCCGGAATAACAGCAATCAAGTCGCCGTCGCGACTATCCCAGATGCGCAAGCAGTCATGGACACCGGCCTGAGCAGTAGCGAAGTGGTCACCATCGGGTGAGAACGCAATGCATTCTATCCGATTGTCGTGCTTCAATGGACCGACGAGCCGTTGGCCAGAAGTGAGGCTGTAGATGTTCGCCGTGAATTCGCTCGATGCGCTGGCGAATCTCGTCGAGCCAGGCGATACATCCAATGCGTTGACCCACTTTTCGTCTGCGGGTGTTGACTCGATAGCCCTTGACTGCGTCTTTGCGTCCCAAACTGTGACTTTACAATCCAACCCACCGCTCACGATCCACTTTCCGTCGCTGGAAGTGGCCACCACGAGAACGGCACCTTCGGCGTTCATGGTTGTTCCTATTTTCTTCCCGTCGTTTATCCGCCATTGCTGAATCGTCCCGTCGTTGCAACCTGTGACCACGTAGGTTCCATCGGACGAAAAGGCGACAGAGTTGACCCCACAATTATGGGTAATTTCCAGTGGTTTCGAGGTATCTTGACGTGGCGGGTGGTCGGTGAACGTGCCACTATTAGGGCTATTGAGATTGAGCTCACCAAAGTATTGGGTCGACATCGTCGGTGGTCAGTTCATTGTCAATTGACCGACGAACCGCCCCATCTCCGTCCCTCCCATCAAATGCTGTAAAGGGACGTCAAGTCGGACTTTCCGTCCCGTGAATTCCTTTTTTAGACAAAACCACTCTCAGCAGAACGCGGACGCCTCAGCTTCTACGCATACAATTATAAGCAATTTCTATTCTACTCTCCACTGCCATTTCCCCGACAGCGGCGTGGCAAGCAGCGAACGCAGACGGGAGCTTTCTTGTCGGTATTCAACTGAAACATGTCATCTCAATTAACCACAAGGCGGATCGTTATAAATGGTGTGCCGTTTCGTCCTTTATTGTCTAGCAACTGACGCATTTGTTGTCTGTAGTCGCACTTATCATAGTAACACAGGTCTGTTGCCAACAACGTGTTTTCTTATCATGAATGTTGACCTTTGCCATGTCTGTCGTCATTCGTCCCGAAGGTCGCTGGTCTTTATGCTTATCGTGTGTGTAGCTCTCGTCTTTTCCCTTTTGGTGTATCGACGTCATCTGGATGTCGCTGCTCACTCTCTTTACTGTCTCTGCGTAGTGGCTCATTGGTCAAAATCAAGTTGACAAGAAAACGGAGAAACATCGCGCACAAATATTAGCCAAGCTGGGGAAGAAAGGTCTGAAACTTGATGAATACGAACGTGCGCTGTTTTTCATTAGCTCTGCATATATATTCTAAATGATTTATTCTAGTGTCCATATCAAAGGAAGTTGTATGCCCTGATGACATCCAAATTCGCTTCAAAGGTAGGTGTCCTTCTGACTTCGCGAACGCCTACTTGCCGTTTTCGGTCGACTAACCTGAGTGGTATAGACATTGGCGGTCTCGATCCTATCATTGCCTCACTACGCGAATCTGTCATATATCCGTTAATGTACCCACATCTCTTCACCGCGTCGTCTTCGCTCCTCGGTGCACCAAAGGGTGTCCTTCTTTACGGACCTCCAGGATGCGGCAAAACAATGCTTGCCCGTGCCCTCGCCAAGGAATCGGGAGCTACGTTTATCAATATTCCTGCATCGGTACTTACCAACAAGTGGTTCGGCGAGTCGAACAAGCTTGTTGCAGGGTTGTTCAGCCTCGCGAAGAAAATGCAGCCGACGATCATCTTTGTGGACGAGATAGATACGTTTTTGAGAGAGCGACGAACGGACGATCATGAGGTGATGAGCATGATAAAGGCAGAATTTATGATGTACGTGGCATTTTCCCAGTTTCTGAGCCAGACATTTCTGAGATACGAACGACCCAGATCGTGGGATGGATTGACCTCGGGAGAAGAGCGAATAATGGTCCTAGGAGCAACGAATCGACCGATGGATATCGATCCCGCTATCTTGCGTCGCATGCCAAAACGATTTTCTGTTGGTCTTCCGAATGCGGAGCAACGATTCAAGATACTGTCCTTGGTATGATCCTTATTCCCTGAAGTGTTCCTTACCAACTCTTTGAATCTGCAGATGCTGGAAGACACCAAACTCGATCCTTTACTAAGCATCGAGTTACTTGCAGCCAAGACGACTGGCCTGTCTGGTTCAGACCTACGTGAACTCTGTAGGAACGCTGCGATGGTACCGGTGCGGGAATGCATGCGCGAAATGGCTCATGACGAGGATGCGATCAAGAGAGTGGGAGAAGAAGTGAGTTCGACTGTCAGCTGACATCTCTACTCGGACGTTTATTCTTGATTCAGGGATTTACCATGCGGCCGTTGACACTGAACGACTTTTATGATGCCGAAGGTTCGACGCTGTCTCTGACCGACCCTGATCCAGAGGATGAACCACTCCCAACTGACGGAGCCGAAAGCACATCAAATGAGGAGGATCGGCTGTCAGTGGGGAAGAAAGATGCATTAAATGATTTAGACAATGGCATTATACCCGAATTGTCGAACGATGACAGCCTGGATACCGAGAGTCGGTAGTCTCCGTTTTCTTCGTTTGGGATGAATGGCTGGAGTCTGGGACACCCTACACTTATAGTATAGTATACTTGATATATTCTAGAACACCACTCTGGGACGCTTCATGATGTCGACATTGGCCCACCAAGACAAGAGCGGAAGTCAAAAAAGTTTTGGATGCACAGGGGATTGAACCCTGGACCTCATACAAGTTTGCTTACAGATCGCCCTGCAAGCGGTTGCAAAGCATGCGCGCTACCACTGCGCTATGCACCCCTCGATAAAGTTTGCCTCGAACGTTCATTAACTTTCACATGTTATCCTCGCACGTGAAAACGGCGTTCGTGTCTGGTCACCAGACGCGTGCAGAAATAAGATGACTGAAACTCGTACATAGTTGATGCGAAGGCTAAGCAGAAATTTTCGTTCGTGCGCAGCAACAGCATCCGACGGCCCGCGAGAGAATTGGGGACTACCGCGGATTTTCGCACGAACTCTCTGATTTACCCGGCCGGCATTCTGACCGCAACTTGTGTTTTCATGTGCTGTTCTTGAAACATTCTTTGTACTCACATCTTTGACGGGTATTACTACTATATCAGAGCCGGAACAAGACAATGAAGCCCGCTTCAGGTGAGTTTGCCCCATGTATAGTGCCAACTATCTAGTGATGTCACATTCCAGGTTCAGATTTGTCTGTGCAATCACTGTTCAATGTACACGGGAAAATTGGTAGTGCATACTCATTCGTGCCTGGGTGTTGTCGGTTGACGACCTTCTTTAGCGCTCGTGACAGGTGGCGGATCAGGTCTCGGCAAGACGATCGCCTCCGCGCTCGTTCAAAACGGCGCCAAGGTATACATCGCAGCAAGAAAGGAGGCTCAACTCAAAGAAGTACGTTGGCATTTTTGATCGCTGGTGATCGTCCGGGACCAGACATGCGCCGCCTTTCGTAGGCAGTAGCAGAATTCAATGCTCTTAGACCCGGAAGTGCAGGGTATATTGTTGCAGACCTCAGTGTAAGTGATTTCGGATTGGGGGGGGGGATCACTTTCTATTGCTAACCATGACGCATTCCATGTCTACACTGTCTCCTATAGAACAAGGCTGGCGTGGATGCATTGATTTCATCCCTTGCCGATCTCGAACCAGCCAAGACACTGCACATCCTCGTGAATAACTCTGGTGCGTCATGGGGGTCACCATTTGACGCCGTGCCCGAAGACAAGGGTTGGGATAACATCTTTGCTGTGAATGTGAAAAGCCTCTTCTATCGTGAGGTTACTCTGTTCGTCACGTTCTGCTGATTTTCATTTGTGGTATCCAGTGACTGTGGGGTGAGTCTGTACGGTTCATCCATTTGCGGAGCTCTCTTTGATACGTATACTGGAGGTTATCCTCCTGGCTTGCCAAAGAAGCAACTGCTGCAGATCCCACCCACGTAATCAATATTTCATCGGTCGCGAGTGTCTCTCCACATGCGAGCAGTTTTCTGGCCGCTGACGGCAACGGAACGTACAGTTGTCAGTTGCACGCCTTGTTTTTATCGATTGTACACCCCTTCATGATCTCTTCCAGATAATGTTAGTAAAGCGGCGGTAAACCATCTCACCTCAATGTTAGCTGCCAAACTGGTTCCTCAGAAAATCATGTATGTCATTCGTATGCATCAGACCTATATCATTGTTCACTGATCGAAACAGGGTGAATGCAATTTGCCCCGGGTACGTTCAACGAGGGTGTGGATACACCTTTGAGTCCTGAGATATTGTGCAGGGTCTTCCCCACCAAGATGACGGCATTTGGATTCAAGTCTGCCGGGGAAGAAAAAATTGCATCTCGGCAACCGACTGGTATGATCTTGGCTGACGAAGTTGTGTGCATTCATTCATATGTACACACATTTATAGGACGTTTTGGCCACCCTTCGGACATTGCTGGAATCGCATTATTCCTCTGTTCTGCCTCGAGCGCGCATGTAACCGGCGCGCACATTTTGCTTGATGGAGGAGCAACACTCTCAGGTCAGTCGATTGCGCCCAAGGTAAAGCTGTAGGATACGTATTCCATGTACGTCTGAGATTTCAGAACCAGGTTTTGATTCTATGATACTTCCTCAGTGCCGATGGGCCGAGAAATTTAACTCATGCCAGCTTGGATAACATTAACAAGGTGGCCAGATACTATGCGTCAAGGCGTCATTTCTGATCACCCGTCGACGAGCACCACTGAATCCAAAACAGAAAATCCAGCTGCTACGCCTCCTTCGTTACTCTCTATCCCCTTCGTCCGCATCAACCACCCGATCTCGTCGCTTTCCTTTCGAACAACGCCATCTCCCTCGTCCGTTCCAAACAGTGCCCAACCGAACATGCCCAATTCGGATATCGTTTCTGCTCGTACCAACTTTTCTTTTTCCTCGCTTCCGCTACTGCCCGCACGCATGAGATACGACTTTACCCCAGCAGGGGGAATGATCAACGCCATTGCGATCCACGCGCTTCTCTCCTCCCGGGAAAGTCTTTCCAAAAATGGGGGAATATCACCCTTGTAAACGTTATTTCCTCCTCCCTCGCGTTGGGGTTTCAATACGAGTTTGTCAGCGTATTGACGAGCGAGGGTCATTCCGAGAGGTTCATAAAGTTTGCTCTCCACCTCCTTAGAGGTCATCGAAAGACTAGGTGGGTCTTCCGCATCGAGTGCCCACATGGGCATCCACGTCTCACGAAGTTCTGCCGCCTCCGAAGCTGCAGCTCCCGCTTCAGAAGTAGGGAAGAACCGTTCGACAACTCCTGGTTGGCTGAGTACCTCCTGTACCTTCTTACCACCAGCAAGCTGGAGGGGTATACTCGGGCATTTGATCGCACGGCTTCGTTCGAGAATGAGACGTGCTGTCCAGTGTGCTTCTGTGGGATAGTCGCTTGGAACGTAGCCTGCACGAAAGTAGACCGTCGAGATCTCGATCGACTGGGAATCTGATGCTGACGAGGGGGTGACATGGAGAGTACGGGAAGGACCTGAGATCGATGCAATAGTGGCGAGCTCAAGCAAAGTCAGGCGAACAACACGGATGGCATGTCTGCCAAGTGGTCGGGTGGTTGTACGGATTATGAGCGTCTGTGGGGGAGTTTACGAGGTGAGTACGGACATACTTTTCCAACAGTTCGTATTCGAGCCAACGTTGGTCGAAGACGTTGCGCTCGTTGGGCTGTACGACGAACAGAATATAGGCGCTGCAAGACGTGAGTTGAAGCGAAATCAAGAAGAAAAAACTCCGCACCTTGGCATGCCGTAAGCTTTGTGTGCTTCGGCGAGACCGTTGACCAGTCCAGTGGTAGTATCATTTCGTGGAAAGTTCTCTGGCTTCAGGTGAGGTGATACATGATAATAGTTCGTTAAATCATACAGGTATCTAAAGCGCTTTGCCATTAGACCTCGTACACGGCACAGTGATGGTCCACACCTGTGCATTGCAGCGACCCTATCACAAAGCGGGCCAAATGAAGAGGATATCGTGTTGAATTCTACCTGTTTGAGACCGAGTCCGCGGGACTCGTTGACATGAAGAAGATAGTCTGAGCGAAAGAGACCGAGATGCAATGGCTGTCAGCTGCGATGAGTGGGTTGGTATTGCACAACACGAGGTACGATGCACCTGAACGATTCCTTCTTCCCTGATGTCCTTCCACCCTTTCCACAGTCTTCTCACGAACTCATCTGCCTGGCCGACTCCCACTTCTGCACCCATTACCTCGTCCAAAAAGGCGACATCGGTCGCGACGCGCGCATACAGAGTATTATAAATTGATTGCAATCGTTGTGCTTTGTGGAAGAGAGAGCGTGGAACAGGAGCAGGTAGGAGCGATATCGGAGCGTGGATAGCCGAGGAGGGAGAAGGAGGTTGGGCAGCAGATGGAGGAAGATAGATGAGGCCGTGTGAGAGGGCATAAGTGGTGGCGTGGTGTGCGAGTGCCGCAAGCTGGTCGTCGGTGGGAGACGGTGGCCATTGTGAGAAATCGAACGAGCTCATCGTCACTGACGACGACGAAATCAATCTCGACCCGACTTGGCTTTATGGATAACATCACGTGACTTTATCAGGCGGCCGGCGCTCCTTTTCTCAGACGGCGATCATGGCAGCTGCAAGGCGAGCAGATATCCCCTTCATCGACAGTGTTGCTCAACATCAGATGCAGATCCCTCACTTCTTGTATCTTTTGCAAGATCATTAAAGGTTTGCAGCTCTTCCACGTTGATCATACCCCTCTGATTGGATCCTTACGCGGTGCAGGCGAAATACCCAGTTTCAAGCTCGTCGAAACAGGACTTTCGTGCGTTCAAACACGATCACTTTGCTCGAACATATTTCGAGATTCTTGTGGCCTACTAGATACGCCTTTCTTGATATTGGTCCACTCTCCAAAGGCCACGCTCTCGTCATTCCCAAAGGTGAGTGTTCCTGCGAACTTACAGGCCATGCTATTGATGGATCTGTCTGACCCAAAAAAAATAGACCATGCCGTAAAGATGCACGAACTCCCAGACGAATACCTCGCCGACGCACTTCCCATCGCCAAGAAGATCGCCGTTGCGCAGGGACTCGAGAATTACAATGTCCTTCAGGTCTGTTTGCCTTTATTGGCTTATTTCGTCACACTCACTGCTTGACCCAGAACAACGGACGCTTAGCGCACCAAGAGGTCGATCATGTTCATTTTCACGTCATTCCCAAACCCAACCAGAAAGAAGGCCTCGTTATCCCTCCCGAAAGTTGGCCCGCACAGAAACCGTCGATGGACGATCTTAAAGCTTACCATGCTGAACTGCTCGAAAAGATGGGTAAACTGTAGGCATGATATGTTAAAAATCACCGTTGGCAAGACATTCAGTCGCACAGAAATAGTTACTGGGATAAATTCACCCGGAAAGGGACGAACTTGTGAGAGCAAACGTTCGATATAATCCGAAAGAGTGATTCTCTCTGCTTCCTGTGTGACTCCGTAGGTGGCTGTACATTGATATGAATGGCATCTCATTGGCCCACCTTACCTAGTTATCTTCGTTCGCTCTGTTCTGTCAAGGACACGCCTTCACTCGCACGTTTATCGACTCGGCGCACGGAACCATGATAAGTTGCCAGCGATTGCCACCGCAGTGTAGTATAAACTTGAATGCGTGGACCAGATCGCTACGATCTCTCCTGGATCTCAATGCACTCGAACCCGTTTTCCCCTGGAATCTGCAAATAACTTCAATATTCTGCACTTGTTCCCACCAAGGGTGACCTTCAAGCACTTACCTTCCTCCTCCTTTCCATCATCCACAGATGCAGAAATTCTACTTTTCGAGTTCTCTCTGTATTCGTGCCGCAGTCCTTCTTTCTACTGCAATCCTAATTCTTGTGGCCTTTCCATTCAATCGCAGTCTCATCTATTCCTTGATTACCTACGGCCGTTATCCTCCCTTGTATCCAAATCACCGGAAGCTGGAACTAGAGCTGCCACATTACCAGCATTACGAACACTCAGATGTCAAGTATCTATGGTCACCAAATCATCCATCCAGTATGCTATATAGCACCCCTTCTCCATGAATCTTCAAGGTGCTAACCGTCAATGCGTCAATGATAGAAGTTGGGTGGGGAAATATTATGCAAGATTACGTCTTAAACTACGTCCTCGCTTACGCCACCAATCGCTCGTCGGTAACTCGCACCTACAAGTTGGAACTGTTTTTGACGTGCCAACCCTAGCTTCGTCTTCGATGATTATACGTGGGCCGTTGACGGTGCACCATATTCACACTTTAATGGGAAGCTTATTCCGTCTCGTATACCTTTGACCGCACTGATCGATGGTAGGGAACGTTTTCTTAGACTCCGATGTCGTTTTACGAGTGTTAACATGTCTCTTAAGGACCGCTCGCCGGTGGACCAATGCCTCCAGGCGAAACTACTCCACAAGCAGTACACAAGGAATTTTTCCGTAAAGTTTGCCCACATCCCACCATCTTACGATTATCCGATGTTACTGGCTGGGGCGAATCAGACACTGTCAAGTTCGTCATTGACAAATGGGTGGAGAAAATCATGTCGATCGATGATCCTTGTCTCCAATTTGAGGAGACTTCCTCAGATAAACAAATATTCAATGTCGAGTGCGTTCCCCACTAAGCCAAGTGTCTTCACAGAGACGTGACAGAGTCTTGCAGTATATATGGTCAGAAGGAACGCCTTCTGAGCATTTGGCCATACATGTCTAAACTACCTGTGTTGTCTCACTGGACCTGGTCACCCATGATCCACGACGCCTTTGATTCAAATCGTGGCATTATTTTCCCCCCTTCTCTGGACTGGCCGGATGGTTACCATCCCGCGCGTAATGAAACCATGGCCGGTCTGCTAGTGATCCACGTCCGAAGGGGCGACTTTGATGCGCATTGTAGATTTCTTGCCGGTTGGGACGCAGACTGGAATGCGTTTAATTCCCTGCCAGAGCTACCTGACAAGTACGACAAAGCCCTCTCTGACCCTCGGCTTTCAGCAGAGAATCGCCAAGCCTTCATGGAACGCTGTTATCCCAGTATCGAGCATATTACTCAGAGAGTCAAGACAATACGCACGGAGTCTCAGCGACCCCTCGAGCATCTCTATATTATGACGAACGGCGCTGCTTCGTGGGTTTCGAACCTCAAGGTGGCCCTGCATGATCTCGGAGGGTGGACAAATATTAAAAGTAATCGCGATCTAACTCTGACTTGGGAGCAAAAGTTCGTTGCGCAAGCTGTTGATATGTTAGTGGCACAGCAAGCGCAAGTTTTCATTGGGAACGGGGTGAGTTAATTTTCTCTTCTGTCGCTTTTCATAGAGTCTGGAGTTGAATCGAAACGTCACGCCAGTGGTCTAGTCTTTCTTCCAACGTCATTATGCTTCGCACCGTAGATGGGCTGGCCCCGGAAAGCAATAGATTTTGGTGACAAAGGCTTGCTAGATGTACATACATTAATCGGATGGACTTTCAAGCATTATGGGATTGTACTTTTCAATTGTACACCATGTTCGTCGCCCCTTTGAAACATGTTCAACAACCTCCATAAGCGTTGGCATTGCCACTCAGCGCTCATGGCACATTGCCTTCTACAGGCTCTCTCAGATTCCTCGACTGGCTTAATTGTCTCTGAGGTTTTTACCTAATGGCCGAAGTGTTGCCCGGGGCTGGCAGTGCATAAGAATCGGCACTTACCCCCTACCGCCCTGCGATGATACACATGATAGTCGACAAGGTTGTTAGTCAGTTGCTACATAATGTGGGAGAGTCTTACATTGTGGGAAGTCCATCGACCGTGTCGGATTTCAGTCTGCTGTATAGTACAAGTTCTCAGTGGTGCAGAAAATCGTCGGAATCACCTAGAAATAGGGCTTCCGAAGCAACGGGTAGCTGCGGACTCGTATCGTCCAGTGTGGGGGTTTGAGCTGATGGTTAACAGCATGTACGATTTTACTACCGCCTGGCTCCTTCTTCCGAGCGCTTAGCATTGACTCAGTGGACCTAAACAGGTACAATCAACGTCTTCGCGACTGCAGTGGATTTTTCAGGTGGACCCGGTTGCCGCAGCCCATTGTTCAAATGCCCTTGTCTTTGTTCCTGTAGTCCGGCGCTGTGTCAACAGTATGCCAGTCGCAGACACTGCATTGTTCTGAACTTCTGACACTGTCTGAGCGTCTGAGCTTGAGCCTTTTGGCAGGGCCTCCGCTTAGACGTCAAACTTCAAGGTCCACCATAGTAGGAAGTATTCGCACACTGCCCCCTGGACCCACCTTA
>JBBPTK010000813.1:0-11272 GCA_038094135.1 Spongiforma cf. squarepantsii
CTCTGGTTGGGGCTCCTGTTCTGAGGTTCCAGTGTGTGGGATACATTCCACCAGATAGACTCAGGTTCGCGCTATGAAATAGACTGGTGATCAAGGTCGCCTGTAGTGATCCATCAGCCCAGTTCGAAACGACGGCGACGGTAAGACAGACGTGGTCGACGTATTCCCTTTTTCCCGTGATCTTCCCAAGGTATGCGTATTCCATCTGACAGGATGCTATTTCTGCTAGTACCCCCGCTGTCCACGTGAAGTTACTTCCTCTGAAAAAGAGGCGAATAACACGATCAGAAACAACGTCGAGGACAAAAAAGCGACGAAGCTGACTTGAAGGTATCGACCGCAAAGCCCGGAAATCCAGTCGTCGTATTGAATGCAGGCGATAATTTCCTCCCAAGCTCATCCGCCTTTTCGCGCATGAGTTCATCACCAGATATCGCATATGCAGACAACAATCCACCAAGATAACGAATGACAGTTTCGAAAAAGGGAACGTAGTTGTTCTGAGGGGTGGATAGAACTCGGTCACACAAGGAAACGGCGAAAAATGAAGGGAGACTTACAGACGGTAATGAAAAGTTGGTATTGCGAATCACCGGAAACGTCCGCTTATACTCGTCATCCAGTCCCATGAGCAGCATCGTGTCCAGAGAATCCACGAGGGTCACAGCCCACCCATTGAAGCTGAGTGCAGACGACGTCAACGACAGCAGCTGAGCTGGCCCAAGTCAGCCAAATCAGTCGGGAGGACTCACTTGTTGACGCTCTTGTTGGAAATAGGCATCAGCTCGTCTTGCGGGAGTGCGAATTGCTCGTAGCCATGATAGGCGTGCTGGAATGCCTCCTTGACGTGTGCTGTTCGTTCGGCCCAAATTTCTGGAGTTTCGGGAGGCCAAAAGTGCACGTTTTCAAGGGAGAGTGACACTTGATCGCGCCTGAGATAGACATAGTAGAGCGTCGAGAGGACGGCAGACATGCCGAGAATGAGAAGGACATGGCGAACAGTGACCCGGCGATGCTGGTGAAGATGGAGAGAAGCTAGAAAGTTGTTGGGAACGATGTAGTGGAGGATGTTGGACAACGCTGCCATGGTCGTCCAATTGTCAGCGGTCCTCGCGAAGGCCGCACGACTGGCAGATTGCGACTCGGAGGTGGTGGAAAGATGCCAAAGATCCAAATATATCACACGGAATCTCAGCTTCAATTTTTACCCACACCGACAAAGTATCCCCAAGACAAGTGTAGAGTCAACTACGAGAAAGCAGAAGTCCGGACTAGCATGGCTGGACACGTATCAGGTTTTGCTGTCACTGACGGTGAAACCGTGTTTGAAGGAGTCCAGTTTCCCGTTGATAGACATGAAGCATGATGGACCTGGCGAGTAAGTACTATCAAGCTGTTGTTAACCGGCTATTTTCTGGGGACTTTTGACCATTCTACATGGGCGACGTGAGTTGTAGCCCTTCGTTGTGGGATCTGGCAGTCGACCGCATGACAATTGAAATATCGAGGGTCTAACTGGCGGCTTCAATGTTTCTATGCTCTCCATGGTGCATCCGACGTGCAATCATTGATTCGATTTATCAAAGCATCCTCCTTTCAGAATCAAACACCATGTGGTATGCGTCGACGCTGTTGTCTCGAAGCGATATAAACCTCGCTACTGAGGACTTACTGCTAGTAAGTTACTTTGATGGGCTTTCATTGAAGGTGGATGCCTCTGACTCTTCGAATCCACAGTTGTACTTTCATCTCTTTGCGGCATCCTTCGTATCGATATGACCCAACATCAGTTTCCCATAACCGAGTGAAGTCTACTACCGTCGGACTACACTATCGTACGAGGATGGACTCTGTAACATTGGAGCCTTCGTCCTCGGCAATTTGACTCCGTAGACTTTCCTCTTTTCTTTATATTCGTAGTATTTTGGCTAAATGACTTGCTCAATTGAATTGTATATGTTAGCATTTATAAGGATGCAAGCTTGCGCAAGGTCCAGAGTGGAATGGAAGAGAAAGGAAATAAACCGCTTTCTCGACATTGCCTTGGGAAAGACAATTGCGCCAGTGTACCTACGTACGGGCACGATCCAACCATGAAGGAGAGACAGGCCGTACAGCTCCGACGGTCCATTGGAAGCAGAGCGATGGCGCTGTCGGGGTCTGAAAAGCGGCATCTGCCGATCAGGTCTTCGTCTGTACTTCCCATATAAGATTGAATGTTCCCTCTCGTCTACTTACTGGCACTACACACACAGGCCTCACCAAATCATCTGCGCGACGCCGACAACATGACAACATAGTGCGACGATGCAATGCAGGTCTCCATCGTTTGCTTTCATTTTCTTTTGCCCTCATTACATGACCACCGCATGACGATATGATAGTTCATTCATTGTGCCCTTCAGCTGCTACTAAGATGTCATGGGTACTTGGATAAGTGTTATGCCAGCCGTGCCGGTCCCGCCAAGATGAGCTATGCAGGTCCACTTGTAGAGCCTGCAAGGGCACTGGGTCGCGCCTTGGGATTCATGAAGCCCAGTGGGCTGGGCTAGGACAGACACCGAAGCTGTGAACCGTGGTAAGGACAAATGCCTTGGGCATGGCCACATGTTGTCTCACGGTGTCGCGTCGAGGCAGAATGTTCGTACGTGATCACACACCGACAGCGGCGCATGTATGTATGTACGCGTGTTCGCACATGCAACACGTGCATTGCGCTGTTGCGCGCGTCGTTGTCATCGCTGATACTCATGGCCTGGTTATAGGCTTGCTGCAGATGAGCATACCATGAATAGATGACCCACGACAAACTATTCATATGTATCTGCAATTTTATTTATCTGTAGGTAAGCCTGTACTACAGCATTTGTGAAACGTTAATAAACGTAAGATGTTCGAATGGAAGAAACGACGACAACACAAGCCTGCCAAGTACATCTCACAGACTTTTTGTCCCGTTAATGAAAAATTATGCACTGTTGGGCTTTGTTAATAAAACCAGGGTAAGCTTCAACAGAGTGGCTGAAATAAAGGTGCCAATCACGTGACCAGCTGTGATGGTATCAGTAATACAAACTTCCGAAGAACTTCATTAAAGAACATGGACATTCACACGCATAACGGCGCAAAATTCACTCAGGCATGGTGTCCTGAGTCTTAGTCGCTCAAGCAGTGTTGCGCCCACACCTAGTCAAATGATATGACTCGACAAAACACTGTAACTTGGTTCCAACATGCTCAATCCCATTCGACTTCGTAACCTTTCAAAACTCTGCTCATTCAATCTCACATTTTGTTAAGGTACATAGCAGATATGACACGTATCTACAAAGAATGTGTCTGGAGGAAGTCTCGGTAATGTTCATATCTTCAAATCGGTCGATAATGTAGCCAAGAGGAGATTGACTTTCCGATTATAGGGCCTTTTAACACCACTCAAGTTGCCGGAGCCCCGGGCTGAACTAACCATGGGCTGTCATAGCCATATCATAGCTGAGTAATTAGCCGCATGGACGACTAGCCATGCTGTGACTCGATTCTCGTATCTGCAAAACTAGCGCTCGCGGGTCGCTCTGTTACTTTGCTACTATAGATCGACAAGCCGTTTCGCCACATAGGACTTGGATATTGACGAAGTCCTCAATGGTATGAACCTGTTATAAAGGATCTAATCTAGCAAATAGGTGGAATAACATTACGGCAGCCCAGGCTTACCACTCAGGCTGCAACTGTACTGCCCTCGCGTGCTTCAAATTGCAATGTTTACGTGCAGACAATTGGGAGGTATTGATGGCGGATGAGTCAACCAAATTGAAACTATGCGCGTGGCTTTCTTGATGGTATAAAATCACCTGCGACTTGCAATCTAATTCTCTACCATCAGTTCCTGCCTACCATTAATTTCTACTCGCAATGAAGTCGCCACACCTCGCCATGCTTCTTGTGCTCGTCTCGCATGTGATGGGTTTACCTCACCTAGCCAATTTTCCTGAGTATCGCTCGCTGGCAGGCTTGACTCAACATGAAGTTCGAGCTGTAGCGCGAACCTTCAGTAGTACCCCTGGTGCACAACCTCTCCCGTCTCCTATCAATGACACGTCCGCCAAATTGGTCCATGACGAGGCTCATCCATACCAGCCTGACAGGCCAGGTGATATTCGTGGTCCCTGCCCAGGATTGAATACGTTGGCTTCTCATGGGGTAAGTGATCGGTGATCTCGGGATGCGTTTCGAAATTTTAACGATGTACGTGAAAGTACATCAATCGTACCGGTGTAACCACTCCGGCGGAAATTATCAATGCTGTTCAAGAGGGTACGTAAACCACAGCCAAGATTGATGTCGAGAATTTGATGAACTCGAAGGTTTTAACATGGGGTGGGATTTGGCTACGTTTGTCACTTACGGGGTAGGAGACCGACCTGGCGATATCCTGGTTTGCTCTACTCACCATAGGATGGTGCTTGGAATAGACATTTGTCGTCGACGGTAACCACTTGACCAACTTGATAAGCATTGGTGCAAATACCACTACGGACGATCAATTTACTACGGGGATGAACACCCATGGCAATTTTGAAGGCGAGCTTCACAATCTTCATCGACTGGTTATCTGTGTTCTGATTCCCTCTGTTAACTAGGTGATGCCAGCACGACGCGTGGTGACTCCTATTTTGGCAACAATTTCAGCTTCAACGAGACCTTATTCGGCCAGGTATGTGAATCGAGTGCCCAGCTGTTAGATTTCTAAATGGAATTTGTAGCTCGTCGACGCCGCCAACGTCGTCGGGAATGGCTATATCACCGTTGAATCTTCATCTCTGCAAAAGCAACAACGGATCAATGACTCGATCGCACGTAACCCGACCTTTACGTTCGGTACCCCGCGCTATTTGACTAACTATGCGGAAACGACGTTTCCTCTTGCGTTTTTCGTGAGCAACCAGACAGCTAACTCGACGTTCAATGCCACAATCGACGACGCACGGAGTTTCTTCGAATCGCATAAATATCCGAATGGATTCTATCGTCGTCAGGCCCCATACGGCAGCAAGGAGCTGAACGTTTTGTTTGCCAAGATATTTGACTTGGTTGGTGTTCCCCCTGGTCACAACGAGGGTGTGGGCAACTTTGTGATGGACAAAGATGACCCTGGGAACGTACGTCCATTGCTTCACGGTCGTTCACAATGGCATTTCCCTCTCTGACACGATCTCGATTCTTCTCAGGCATGTTATTTGTACCAGAAGCAAGTCAACTTGACGGCTCGGCTGTACCCCGATCCCACCCCTGAACTCGAGACTGCAATCAAGGCCAACTTGGTGACCTTTTATCAGACAATACATAATACGACCTGCGAACAACTGTTCCCGTATGGGCAATGAAGACCCGACTGATGTGTCTGGAGGAGATGGATAGCGATTTGTTGTCTTGCGCAGGGTCTTTTTTTCGTCGGGAGTGATGTTATAATGTTATAAATGGATTCATCGCACTGTTTGTCGGAAGTGCGATGTCGTGATAGACACTTTTCCCCCATTAGCTGACCCAAACTAGTACTGATACTCTAATGGCATCCTCGGGTACAGCGGTATGATGGCCGCCGCGTCGCGTAAGTTTCTACATGACACACTGGTCGGGTAACCTCATGAATGTCATCCAGTTTCTGATGAATCATAATCAGTGACGGCCCGTTCCGAACGGAGCTCCTGGAGTCATTTGAATCTCTTATCCGAATCTCGGGCCTAGCTTGATATGGACCTTACGATACAAATACGTCAGCCTATCGGTGGACTGAAACCTCCCCCAGTAGGTTACCTTGCGCAAATTTTATTCCCGTGGTCAAACATCGCTTAATAAATCACTTGTGCTCGCTTGTAAATAAGGTTACCGTACGTCCAGTCAGCTAACTGTTACAGAATATAAAATTACTGATCAAAGGGAGCGACTACTGCCACTGTATTACTAGTAGTGTTTGCACCGGCCCATCGGTACCGATCGGAATCTTTGTTACAAGCTATACGTTCGGTTGTGATAGTTCGCATTCCGTAACACTATGTACTACAGTAACTGAATAGTGGTCAAGCCTACATAGATACATGAGGGACGAGCTAGTCCTTAGTACAGTATCATAGCCTCACAGGTACGAAGAGTCGCAGACTTATCTTCAGTCCTCTCGCGTTTTCAAACTTGACCACATGGCCCTTCAGTACATGTACATTGTGTCTGTCCAACCAATCCAAAATAAATTCATAGTCCATACATTAATATATGGCACTTAGATTCGGCTGAGGATGACCGAAACCAGGGATCCAATCATATGTAGCTAGTCGTTGTCAGGCCAGCCTGGGGTGCATATGGGCTTTCACATAATGATCTCGAAACAGTGCCCTTAATTTTACATTCGTTCATCGACTGCCAAAGAAAACAGACGGTGTAGGTGATGGTAACCGTCAACCTTGGACATGTACTCTCAACCATCTTCCGGTCGACATTCCCAACAATATTCAGAAACTGCTGATGAGTCAAACGGGTCGCTTGACAGTTCTATACAATAGTAGTCATTGAAAAAGACGTAGACGATCCAGGAATCGACCTTACCAACCCTTGCCCAAGCAACGTCGATCTCAGGAGCCGCATGACCACGAAATAGAGGTGGAATTAATCCTTCCGTCGAATTGTTTTTCAACATACAGTATCGCTTCATTCACTGATTCTTTAGCGTGGAATCGTGTCCCATTCAACCCGTGAACTGAACGTACAGTATGTCAGAAGAGGATCAAGAGGGCAAGAGGTTTCTTCGGTGTTGATGCATAATATAAAGAATACGGAAGCGAGGACCAAGAAGAGTGTGTGGATAGTGAGAGATCTCATTGCGGGACAGCAGTGATTCTCAACTAAATGTGCCCGTCTCTTGTCGGCATTGGTTAGAAGCTCTTCGAGGCTCTCGTGACGGTCTCGTCATCTGTAATCCAATAAAACACAAGGTCTGGAAGATGGGACATGGTGGATCGTGAATGGATGGTAGCCCCAAGTAGATATGTCTTGTCATTATAATCGAGACTAAAGGAGAAAGGAACGTCCGAAAAAGGAAATATACGGTATTGGTTGATCGCGCTAGTACAGTATCGTGCGGACAGGCTGTTATCTCCAACAGTCACTGTACGTTGCGCGTGGGTCCAAACAGTTGCTCGAGTATGATGTATGTACTCTGGTTTTTTTACGGAAAGCCAGAAACCGTGGCTGACCCGTTGGCATGCAGATGAAAAAGGAGTCTTGGTTCGATTTTTTTTTGGGGGGGGACAGTCAGAAGCCTGGCTACACAACAACCTATCCAGAGCCGTCGATGGAGCGTATCACTCCACTGGAACCGTCCGCTACCCGGTGTCAGCGCCACCCACTAGATTGGCAGTGTGCATTCCGCAATATAATATCCGACACGTCGTGGTCAACAGTGGCAAGAGTCCCTGTTAGAGATTGTCGAACCCCCGAGGTCCGTGTGATTGTTGGCCTTGCGTCAGATCTCACTCACGACGATGTTTATTTGTTGCGTCCATTTTTCCTCATTGACCAACGCGTCTTGTTCGTTCGAGCCGCAGTCCTCGCCCATAACAGTTCCGCACTAAAATGCCAAAATGCCATTTCCGACATCCTTAGCATGGCTTCAACTGAGGTATGTACTACTTACTTACATGTACCGTAACTCACCGTCTACACAATATAGTTGTCTCACTATGTTTGAGTGAGCTCACCAGGCGAGATGTCATTGGGTTAAAGTAGGTGAGCACATCCAATGATTTGGGGGAGTTTCCATGGGTACTCCAGTCTCCAGGGCCGTCTACATTCAAGTTGTCACTCTGATGCTCTCGTTCAGCGTCCCTGGTTATGTTTTTGGTACATTTCTCAGCCAACTGTCCAGTTTTGTGTCGGAACTCGGAAGATGCTCATCTTTATTCATCTGTTTTGAACTTGGACAGCGGCTAAATCAAATTGAGTTTCCAACTTGATTGTCCGGATTTTGTGCTTGAGCTCGGCTGTCTGGCTTTCCATGCGCTTCACTCATCGTACGAGAAGAATGCACCTCAGATGTTCTCCGCCGCAAGACAAGAGAAACGTCTGATTGGGTGAAGAAGTGGTTGCCGAATAAGTATAAAAGCTGATGAACTTTGGATTAGAAACGACAGCTCACTGATATCGTCAAACAAGAAATCCACATATAAACCATGAAGCTCGACTCATTTAACCTCCTTCTCACCGTGCTGTTGCCGCTCCTCATTGCAAGCGCAGGGCAGGCTATCCCTACTGAGCGTCTGGGGGAACTCGAAAGGTTAGTGTGGCGTAACAAAGTCAGCGAAACTCTCCAGTGCTCACATGCGGAAAAGGAGCGAGAAACGCGACATCTTCCCGCCCCCAGGGGAGGACAGGCCGCTCGGCCCGGGCGAGTTGGGAGGCCCCGGCAGCAACTGGTAGTACTTCCGTGATTAAAGGCCCTGGAGATGTGTAGAATGGTCAGCAAATGTCATAAGTGGCTCTGTAGCCCTGAACTTCTCAAAGATGAAGGATGCCTGACTTGAGTAACTTTGGAGGCTCAGAACGGCCAATTTTTGTTTTTTCCCCCTTCTTTCCCGTATAACAAGTTGTTCAGATATGGAAAATTTTGTCTGGTTCTGGTTTTTCATCAATACTCAGCTTGTTAGCCAGTGACATCAGTTTTCCTCCTGAATGATACCTTGTACTTCGTCATGACGCGGGTAACTACCACCGCACTCACTGGAATATTTTCCCTCGGCCTCTCGTAGACCATGGTGCGCCCTCGTTCAACGCCCTCGTCGCCATCTCCAATGTCTATCGTATCACACCCTCCATCTAATGGCACAAATGTGCAGAAACAACACGTCCGAATTGCGTTATCGATGTAGGCAACAGGATGACAGCGACACCGTGATGCATGTCTGCTCACATGCAATGTGCATGACAATCACTGCCCCGATGTGTTACCCTTATTATATTTACATTTCCTTTCGCCCGACCACGCCGGGCCTCCTCACATTCACTTGAGTCGCCCCACTTATATCCGAGTCACACCTGGTCGCTGCGTCAATGGCAGATCACGAGCACGCCCCACGTCGTGGCGATTTCTCAGATGAGCTCCGTGCGCGGTAATACGCTCTTGCTCGACATCTCCACCTCAATCAGGCTCACCGAGAGTGACGCATCGCTTTTGGCCCTTCATATCACCGGATGTATGCGCTGCAAATATGCAGTGTCCATCGTATCTACTACGCGATACGCTCTCGTTTCTTGATGCTCTTTTAATCATTTCCTCGTACCTGTCCACCTTACATGGACTATGTACAATATCCATACATAGATTCATAGAAACGCCGAGAGCATATGGTAACCGAATTGAAACAAGTATATCAGGATATAACCCCCAAGTTTTGGAACGAGTCGCAACAACGCGATGGTACAGCGTGCGTCGTTCATCGGCGCCCTCATCGTCGATGGAGCGATGTCACTCACGCACCCTCATGTCCCTTCTATCCTTCCGCTTCCCCCCTTTCTTTGTTTAGAGAACGACGTTCGAACGAGGATCGTTCAGATTTCTGGTGTGACACACGCGGTAAATCCATACTGGGCGTCGGCGTCGAGACGGCGCTTCAACATTCTGGGCTCGACAAGCAGAGATTTTTAGATCGCTATTGGATATACCCATGGTCGAAGTAGTCCGAACCCCAATTACTGGAATGGTGATGGGTCAAATCAGGGTCTAGCGTCGAATCACGAGTATCTAGAAGAAAGTAATGCACTCAGTTAACTCGCGTTGCATGACGGGCTGCTCTAAAAACATGTGTCGTGATGGGATGGGCGAAATTAGCTCGTAAAGTTACTATATAGTCCCAATGAGAATGGCCAACTTACGAGTAACGATCACAAAGGCCGGAACCTGCCACACTGAAATACAGGGAGATCTGGTCAAGGGTGCAGACCTCATCCGTGAGTACAGATCTACGAGGTTCACCAAAAACAAGGTGGGTCCAGCAGTAAGGCGCATCCTCAAAGATGTGCCTTACTCCTGGACGCACCTTGTTCCCATGTAAATACCCTCAACTCCACCTCCATCGTTCTCGTCAACGTCAGTCGGTTTCTTATGCCATGGTGTTCGTCTATAAGAGGCGTTGAGCACAGACAAAGGGAAGAAAAGAGAAACATACCCTGCAGCTGAGCCTCTCGTTCGGAGCCACTTGGGACGGGAACCTTTCTATGAACGAAGAGCGAGCGTTATCGTGAGCACGTCCAAAAGCCAAAGCAAGACGCACCTTCGTCCATCTCATCCGATGGTCGGGTGTACGTGGGCGCAGCTCGCGACCCAGAGAGGACAGCCTAGAACTCTTGAGCATGTGCATGAAAGCGAAAACGTGGGATCTACAGAGTCAGTGGGAGAGACGGCGGCGGGAGGAGAGGAGAAGGGAAAGGAAAGGTGAAGGAGGATCGAGAATCACAGTGGCACGCATTGAGATCAATGGGCGACAAGAATCAAACCAGTGGACTATGAGCAGGGCATCTGGAGTCCGTCAGGTCGTCGTCATCGTTGATCTAATCGGGCAGCTCGCGTGCCATTTTGAGTCGTCGAAGTCGAAGTCAAGTGCTCGTGGGCCATGCCGAGCTGGCATCGTAAAAGTCAGACGCTCGCTGGTGGCCGCTGTAATTCGCGTGGCATGTCAAGTCGGCGCCGTCAAAGTCGAACGCTCGCTGGCGTCGGTCGGGGCAGCTCGTGTGCCATATCGAATAGTCGTCTGCATAGCAAATCGAGCCATCGTCGTCAATAGCCTCGTCGAGACGTCAGTCGGATCTTGTGTGCCGCCTCTCGTAGAGGATATTGATAGTCGATGAGCCCATATGGAGAATCGGCGCCAAAGTCAAAGGGCAGGAGAATCGTCGAGGTAGTCGGCGTCGGCGTCGGCTGAAGCTGTGTTGCGAGCATCTCGCGTGCCATTTGGGATCGTAGGATGAGCATGTCGGGCTCAACAATCGAGTGGCGGGTGGCGGGGCGTCGTCCAGTAGTAATGGAAATGGCGGAGAGAGTGGCGGGTCGCCCCAGGAGAGCGCGTCGTCCGTTCAAGCAACTCGCGTGCCGCTTGACGTAGAAGTTGGACTTCAGGTAGTGCAAGCAGGAGATGAACGAAAGGAAGAAATATATACATGGGGGGAAAGACGCTCGCCACATGCGGCGGCCAAGTAAGAGCGAGCAGAGGAGGGGAGGGGAGAGAAAGAA
>JBBPTK010000814.1:0-11265 GCA_038094135.1 Spongiforma cf. squarepantsii
GAGTGGAGGAGATGGTATGATCTCCCATGACAACTTCATTAGCGTAAGTGTCATCTTCGATCTGAACTTCGTTCGCTTTCGCCTTTCCCTTTCTCGCTTGGAACCAGTTCCTGTTCATCCCTTTGCCAGGTTTTTTAGACTTTGGCAATCCACGACCATAAGGAGTTCCTCTTCCACGTGGAGTGGAGTTATTGGTCGGGTTAGGATGATTGGGAGTTTGTGGTTTAGATTGTTGGTTCCAGGAGTTTGCAGGAGGAGGACCTTTTTTAATGGCTACGGTCCGATTGGCAGTGACTTCTTGTGCCTTGGGTCTAGGGGTTATTCTAGATCCAGATGAACGACGTTGTTGATTTTGGTAGTTGGCTACCTCGTCAGCAATGCGTCCAAGCACATTTTGTATGGTGAAGTCGCCGTCAGAAAGGGAATTGATGATGACTGAAGCAGAAGTGGGAAGTTCGTTTGGGAGATTATTGAGAATGATCATGCATCTCAATGTTTCTGGGATGTTGATACCTGCGTCGATCAATTGAGCGAAGAGACTTCTGATTTCATTACAATCATCGGCATAGCGTCCGATTGTAATGCGCTTCCTTAAGGCTCTTTGGAAGCATGTGTATATGGCAGATTTGCCTTGTACGCCGAAGAGAAGTCTCATCTGATCCCAAAGTCTCTTGGCATTAGATACGTATGCCAAGGTAACTGTGCCATCGGGAGCAGTTAATTGGGTCTCAGTATGATCGACATAGTGGATGAGAGAAACATCCAATGTCTTGCCGATGATGCTTGTC
The DNA here is from genome assembly GCA_038094135.1 of Spongiforma cf. squarepantsii. Classification (NCBI taxonomy): domain Eukaryota; kingdom Fungi; phylum Basidiomycota; class Agaricomycetes; order Boletales; family Boletaceae; genus Spongiforma; species Spongiforma cf. squarepantsii. Next base: position 789 of record JBBPTK010000814.1, read on the forward strand.
ACCTTTCTATCGACCATTTTAAATGTTTCTCGCTCAGCGGTGGTGGTCATGTTATTGTAGGTGGTAGTACCATCGACAATCTTGAAGACATTGTATGCTTCAAGTTCCATACGGACTATGGCAGTCCAGATAGGGTAGTTCATTTTTCCGGTAAGGATCTTGTCACCAATGAACTTAGGGTCGTACTTGATGGTGGTATCTTGTGGAAGAGAGTGTGCCATTATAGAATGTGCAAGACTAGATTCATATCAAGATCAGAGTCAGCATTTAATGCGTTAAACACCATATCAATATAAGAAGGAACATATCCTGGATCTGGTTCTTCTTCATCGTCAGAGGTATCATTGGAGGGCCAATGATATTCCTCATCTCCTCCTTGATCCGATGGATCAACCTGTCCCCATTGGAGTACTGGTTCGACTTCATCTTCCTCTCTCTCCAGATCTCCAATTCCAATGTATGGCGTATGTGGTAGATTTCCTTCTCCTATAGTGAGGTCCTGTAGATCCCGTTGTAATCCTCTGATTCTTTCATCATCTCTTTGTTTCCATTCCCATGTGGATTGGCGTATTTCCCATGAGATCCGTTTCTTGGTTCTTGTGAGATTATGGTTTTGTTGTCTCCATAGATCGGTTTTGATAGATCGCCATTCCTTTCTGGAGTAATGTCGAGTGTTTAGTCCAGAATGTGGAGGTGTAGGAATGTTATAGGGTAGGCGATCGAGATGTTGGTTGGGGAAGAAGTGAATATTCTCAAAGGGAATATCATCGATGGAGTTTGTTGCTTCGTGACAGTTTATGAATGGATAAAGTCTCCTCTGTTTATTGAGGGCATTCGCTGTCAAGAAAGATACAAGTAAACCATCATAACCGTCATAATCTCTAGTGTAATCTCTTGCATAGTAAACACTATTGCAAGGCCAAGAAGGTGGAATGGGAAGGGAATGAAGCCAGTCAAGAAGTAATGGAAATTCAAGATAATGATCTGCTTTATACTTAAGGTTAATGATGTCTATGTCTTCTAGATCGAACCGCTCGCGGAGAGTCATCTCCATAGCGGTTATCATGGCGGACATTCTGGACTAGGTTACTAGCCAGTCTACGTGTCCTTAGGACTAGTCGCCGGTGATCTGAAAGAAAGACGTGATCTAAGCCCCAGTATTGTCTCCTAAGTAAATTGTCAAGGAAGCGATGAAAAGAGGACATAGTGGGAGGATTAACATGATGGGATCGGTTACCAATAGTGCCGAGTCCGTAGACAAGGTTTGGTATCATAGCGTTCGACGCTCTAAACATTTGTCCCTGCCACCGGTTAGCGTAAGGTAGATGATCAAGTTGAAGAATCTCATATCCATGTCCATGGATCGGTGTCATCTCCTCATCTCCCATGTGTTGAACTGGGAAAGCTAATCCGGCTCCTTCGAAGATGGAGGCTATTGTCTCTCCCTTGTATGCGAAAGTATTAACGTCATAGGGGAGGCCGGTATCGATGGATTTGAGGGTAATGGGACGAATGATTCGCCTAGATCGAATCATGGCGAGGCGAGGAATGGGATTCTGGTAGTTGGATTGGAGTAAGGTCGGAAGGCGAATTTGTGGGTGGAACCGTCGAACTCCGTCTCTCATCATGACGAATGTCCTGGTGAGATGAACATTGTGAGGAGTTCGGGGAGGAATGTAGAGTGGTTCCTGATAAATCATCACCCGTGGTTCGTCGTCTACGACCGCTGAAACCAGATCGACAGTGTGGGGTTGCCACAGTCGAAATCCCATGAACGCGTTGACTTGTTCTGCTAGAGGATTCTCGTAGTCGATCTCGTCGACGATGAGATTGTGGGGACCGATGAGAGGAAGGTAGAGGGCCATTGTACTGGGAGGTGGAGAGAACTGGATGGTTGAGGTTACTAGTATAGGTATTGAACCGATCGACTTCGGCTTGGTTCTGAAGATCTATATAGACAAAGCGATGTCTAGGACAATATTTCTCGTCTCTAGGGTCGACTCGATAGATGAGGACCTGTAGAGGTATATGTCTGCAAGTTTGTCCTCGGCGTAATAACCGGTTGCAGATAGGACAAGGGAGTCGAGAAGAGGCAGGGATAGTAAGATCCGATCCGATGACGCAAGTGGAGATGTCGTCATGAGAGGGGTAGTGGATAGCTGGAGATCTTACAGGAATAGATCTTTGAGAATGAGTGAGGCCGAAGGGTATCCTTGTGGGGATAGGAGAGGGTTGATCAGTAGGAAGTAACCTCGAAGTCTGAGGAAGATGGTGGAGTCGAGGAGGGAGCTGGTCTGTAGTAGCACCAGCGTTGTTGGGGAACGCGTTTGGAACGAGTTCGTCAACCCGACGATGAAGAGAGGTCCAGGCAGCAGCAAGATCGGCGAAGTTATCACCTTCTGGATCTGGAATTCAAGGAGAGATAGTGAGTATCGCCATCTCATCTCGATGGATAACTGCGATGCGAGCAACTCTCGTCATTGCATTGAAAATGCAGATGACGGCGCAGTCTCCAAAGACCCAGTAAGCTGTGTCTTCGGTAGTCTCGAAGGGGTGGTTGTTTCCAACCAGTAAGATAACTCCCAAGAGAATACGAAGACAGTTAATAACGTGTACCATAAACCAAGTAAAGGCGCCGTTCGCAGTAGGCATCGTGTGCGCGTATAAAGACGGACTAATGCGAAATGGCAGGGCTCATAACCTATAGAAATACCACCAAGGATATTTCTACAGCACAGGAACGAAGGGGATAAATGAGAGTAGCAAGAGACTGCTACTTACTTGGTTATATGAGAACAAAAGACTCTTTATAGTCTTGGTAAGACTTTAGGTGGATGGGTGAGTAGAAGAGAGAACGATGTGGAACTCGTTATTGAGACAGGACGAAGTCCTGGTCTTATATACTACAGGACATTGTTTGTACTTGTATAGTCCGCAGTAAGTATAATAGGAATATTTGAAATAGGGTAAAGGGTTGTGAACAACAGCCAATAGCGTAAAGCTCTTATTTCAAATATGAGTAAGTAAAATCAGTCAGCATGAGTCATATAGAATCATCTGGACTGATGATGTCATGTTCTAGACAATGACATCATATAGAATGATCTAGAATATAGAATGTTCTAGAAAGAATATGAATAGCAATGGAATCGGTCTGGATGTATTAAGTAAGAACAGACCGTTCCAGAATATGATTATCTCATATTCTCAACAGTGCCAACACTCCCCCGCAATGAGAGAAAACCGAATGGAAGAGGAGAGGGATCCAAAAAGAAAGAAAAATAAAGATAAAAATAAAAATAATTATGGGGAAAGACTGAGATGGTCATGAAGGGAAGAGAAGGCGGGTCGAGGTAAAGGTTTCATAAAGATGTCCATGATATTCGAAGCTGAACGTGTATCCATGAGTTGTATGTGAGAGAGACGGACGTGATGACGAATGTGCAGGTATTTTGTCTGTATGTGATGCATACGAGAATGGAACACTGGGTCTTCGCTCAAGACAATGGTGCTGCAGTTGTCACAGAGAAGAGGTGTGGCAGTAGATTGGGTGAAGCCAATGGCGTCAAAGAGAGATCTGAGCCATAATACCTCTTGAGTTGCCTTGCTCACAGCAATGAATTTGGCTTTGCACGAGGAGAGGCTAGGTGAGCATTGTTGGCACAAACACCAGGTCATGACTCCAGAGCCCAGAGAGAAGCAGAACCCACTGATGGAACGGTGGGTGTCTGCCAGGCACATTGCGAAATCAGAGTCAGTGTGGCTGGCAAGGAGGCGAGCAGCATGGTCACCCCCCAGAGTCAGCCCAAGGGTACGAGTCCCTTTGAGGTAATGTACCACACGTTTGGCAGCCTCCCAATGAATTGTACGGAAACAACCAAGGTAGCAGCAAAGTTGATGGACCACATAGGTGATGTCAGGATGGGTGCCAATGGCAAGGTACATGAGGGAGCCCACCAGTGAGTGATAAGGGGTTTTCATGATCCAACATTGCTCGTTGGGAGAGGGGCTATTGGTTGGCCGTGAGAGTAGTGTTTTAAAGTCTGGTCCGGTCCGGTTTTTTTCGTCCAAATTAGGTAACCGGACTGAGACCGGTCCAAAGGGCATCCCAAAACCTCACAACTGGCAACTGGACCAATCCGGACCGGTCCTAATTCAGCCTACAAGGCAACTGGACTGATTTGGACTGGTTGTGACCGAAACCGGTTCGCGCGCCCCTTTCCCGTGGGAATCCGGCTTAGCGATGGCTGTACGATAGTTAGATAAGACTCATAACTAATTTTCCATCAAATAATCTCGCAAATCGACCGAGAAACGGCCGAGATATGATTATTTTTGGCCGACATGTCATTTTTGAAGAGTGAATTTTTGTATTTGTTAAGCTTGGTTACCGAGGAACTCACGAAGAGTCACGTCGAGGTAAACAAGCAACTTGGTAAAGGATCAAGGGGGTTCAAGGTTGAACAAACAGAGGCTAGATCACAAGGTTTCTGAGGGGTTTCAAAGGTGGATTGCAAGGGAAGACCAAGTAGGTCGAAGTTAGAGAATTACAGAGTAACTACCAGGGTTTATATAGAAGACTGGAGTTACTATATGGGTTGGTCCGAAGGCAGTGGTACTGCAGACTGCGGAAGGCAGTGAGTACTGTGGACTGCGCAAGGCAGTGAGTACTGCGGACTGCGCAAGGCAGTGAGTACTGTGGACTGCGCAAGGCTATGTATTCTGATGGAACAGGAAGCAACGGGGCTGTGGTACAGCCGATCGAAGATCAGAAGCTATGATGTACACGATGTCAAGTAACGAGGCAACGGTATGCCGAGCGAAGGACAGAAATGAATAGTACAGCCGTGGATAGATGAAGAAGGAAACAAAATGTAACATTACCCCCATACCAAGAGTCGAGCTTCATTGAGACTAAAACTCCCTAGAGGAAAAGACTGGAGAGCCAGTCATGTTGGACTTGGCAGTGTCGTCCACATATCCGTCAGAGGGGTCGTCGAGGTAGTCATCCTCGTTGAGTAAGGTAGAAGAGGCAGGAGGTGAAGGAGGAGGAGGTACACATTGAATGAGACGTGGGCAATGTGCTTGGGTGTGACCAGGCGAGGAGGTATGGCAGTTGGGACAATTATAGAGGGAACAATTAACACGAATATGTCCTAGGCAGTGGCATTCGAAACAAGCATCATGGTAGCGAGCATGGTCAGAAGGGAGGGGGCGACGTCCTTTGTTCATGTCAGTTTCTACAATGTGGCGGGTCTTGGCATCCCAGAGGGCTTGGGCTTCTTCCTCATCGAGAGGGGAAGAAGATGCAGAGGGAGTAGCGAGAAGAGGAGTGGCGACCACAGGTGACGACGGATAGGGGGAGGAGACTGTAGGTTGGCATCGGGCGTGGGTTTCAAGGAATTGATTGAGAGAAATAAGGAAGTCGTGCATGTCAGTCTGATGGAGGATTTCCAGGACGTGTTCATCGATAGAGTTAGCAACCGAGATAAACATGTTCGAGGTAAGGAGAATGTCGTGTGGGAGGATGTTGTCCTGACGAAGGACTTGGGTGAGGTGACGGATACGATTAGATTGAAGGAAGGTGAGGTAAGAACGATATAGGACTGAGTCACCGTCTAGGTGGGCGGCGATAGGGATGGCAAGTCTAGGATCAAGGAGTTGGTGGGTTAGGTACTGACGAAGGGATGGGGGTGCCGAGTTGCCTGGGTAGACAGAAAGACCATCAGGGGGAGTAGTTACAGCGGTGAAAACAGCAGTGGGTGAAGTAGGAATAAATGAGTTGAATGTAGAAATACCATAATACAGACCAGAATTGCGAGTAGCGATGGCAGAATAACCATTGCTGCGAGGTGGAACAGGATTAGAGGTGGTACAGTTTTGTGTGGAGGGGGAGACATGGGACAATGGAGACGAGGGGGAAGACGAGGAGGAGTTGGAAGAAGAGCGACGAACAGCGATGGCCATTTGGTATTGGTGCGAGGTACTCACTTGGAGACACGTCTAGCATGGTGAGAAGGAGAAGGGGATATGGGAAAGACCTTTGGGTGTAGGCATTTATAGGCGTTCAAGATTGTTTGTGCGTGTTTGAGGTCAGACTCATTAACCCACGAGTCTTCTTCCGAGGTATAGCCTTTCCAACGAATGAGGAATGAGCGGTGGAGCGGAGTTCCGCAGTGTCGTAAGATTTTTTCAATTTCGTATTCTTCTTGGTTATTAATCAGGTCAGGCGGTGGTGCAGGGAAGTTTGGGCCGTGAACGTCATTTTCGTGATAGGAAGATAACAAGGAAGCATGGAAGACCAGATGGATCTTCCAGGTTTTCGGAAGTTTTAGGTGGTAGGTAATTGGGGATAGAACTTCTGTAATCAGGAACAGACCTTCACGTTTCGGAAGGAACTTATGGGGGGATAAGGTCCGGTGGAGATTGCGGGCTTCCAACCACACCTTATCTCCTTTAGTCCAAGGAGAGAATCCTTTGGTTGAATGGGATTTCATGACTTGGCGGGCTAGTTCATGAGCGGCTAGGGCTTCGTCTCGAGCGGCAGAGAGGGTTTTAATCCTCTCTTTGACCACAGGGACTGGGGAGGTGGTCAGGATAGTGGGGAGAGGTCTTGGTTCATAGCCCATCATGAGATAGAACGGGGATTTGCCAGTGACTGAGTGAGGGCGATGGTTATGGGCAAATTCGGCGGAGGTAATATGCTCTGCCCAATCAGTGGGCTTGTCATGGCAGTAGATCCGAAGGAAGGTTTCGATCTCTTGGTTGACCCATTCCGTTTCGCTGTCAGACTGGGGGTGATAGGCGGTAGAAAGGGCTAGGCGATAACCAATCAGTTGTCCTAGTTCTTTGGCAAAGGCCAAGGCAAATTGTGGGCCATGATCAGAGATTAGAGAGTCATGGAGACCGAAGTGGAGGTAGACCTTGTGGTAGAAGAGGTTGGCAACACCTTCGGCAGAGACCATTTTCTTGGTAGGGCAGAGAATTACCCCCTTACTAAGCCCATGGTCTACCACGACCATGAGACTATCAAAGCCAGAGGAGAGAGGGAGATCAGTGATGAGGTCACAACTGAGAGATTGGAAGGGGCGAGAAGCAGAGGAAGGAATGGGGAAAAGAGGGGGGACAGATGGATGAGTGTTTGCTTTGAACTGTTGGCAGTGAGAGCAACCGGAGACATAAGAATTCACAAAGTGGGCAAGGCCAGGCCACCAGTATTCAGCAGAGACAAGCTGGCAGGTTTTAAGGAGGCCCGGGTGACCTGCAGAGGGATGGTCATGACAGTTGAAAACAACAAGAGTACGTAGAGAAGGAGGAACATAAACACGGTTGCAGAAGAATAAAATACCTGCATCGAAGCACCAGTCAGAAAGGCGAGAGCGAAAGCAAGGTGGAATAGAACCATCAAGAGCTTGAAGGGAAGTAAGGACAAGAGGGTCGTTAGCAGAAGAAGCGACGAATTTGGAATGCAGGGAAGCATCTATGAGATTAACAAAGAGGGAGTCAGGAAGGAGAGTAACAGAAGAATTGTCAGAGGAGGAATTGGGGCATAAGTCAGGACGGCGTGAAAGGGCATCAGGGGCAGCGAGCAGTTTTCCAGGAACGTGGATAAGTTTGAGATCAAAGTCAGCAAGGTCAAGGAGCCAACGAGCCTGGCGACAGTTAAGGTTACAAGGATGACGGAAGTAGGTAAGGTTCTTGTGGTCAGTGAAGACTTGGATGGGGAAAAGGGAGCTGTGTAGGTAATGCTGCCAGTCTTTGAGTGCAAGAATGATGGCGAGGAGTTCGTGATCAAAGATGTCATAATTCCGTTCAGCTGGAGAGAAGGTGGAAGAGTGGTAGGCGCAGGGGTGCCAGGCACCATTGGAATCAGTTTGGAGTAAAACTCCACCAGTGGCGAACTTGGAGGCATCAGACACTATGGTGAATGGGCGAGCGAGGTCAGGAAGGATAAGAACCGGGGGGGTGAGGAAGGCATGCTTGATAGATTCAAAGGCCAACTGATGGGATGGGAGCCATGTCCAGGGAGTGTTTTTGGCAGTCAAGTCAATGAGAGGTCGGGCGAGTTGAGAGAAGTGTGCAATGAATTGGCGATAGAAGTTGGCGAAGCCCAGGAATGCATGGACTTCTTTTGGAGAGGTGGGGACAGGCCATTTCTGGAGACCATCAAGTTTGACTGGGTCGGGGGCAAGTTCATTATGGCGGACAACCATCCCCAGATATTCCACTTCGGAGGTAGCAAAGGTGCATTTTTTTAATTTGAACCATAGTTTAAGATCTTGGATACAAGCGAGGAGTCGTTTAGTTCAGTCAATATGGGTGAGGGGGTCGGAGGAGAAGATGAGAATGTCGTCCATGTAAATGACCACCCATCCTTTGGCAATAAGGTCTCTGAACACGTTGTCCATGAATCGCTGGAAGGTGGAGGGAGAGTTGTTAAGGCCGAAGAACATGACCATGGGTTCAAAGAGACCGAATGGGGTGGAGAACACCACTTTCCATTGATGTCCATCCTTTATATGGATGTTGTTATATCCCCAACGAACATCGAACTTGGTGAAGATGGTGGCCCCTTTCAATTTGTCTAGTAAGTCCGAGATACGAGGTAAGGGATATACATCACGAATGGTGTGTTTGTTTAGGTATCGGTAGTCCTGGCATGGTCAAAGGGAGCCGTCCTTTTTCTTGACGAAGAAGAGAGGAGAGGCCTGGGGGGAAGAGCTGGGGCGAATTTTTCCAGATTTCAGATGTTCCTCAATGAATGCCTTGGCCGCAGCAAGCTGGTCCTGATCTAGCGGATAGGCTTTGGCATTATAGGGAGTAAAGGTTTCATTGAGATGGATTTCATGGTCGCAATCACAGGTCGGGGGTAGTCCTTCTGATTTGGATTCTTCAAAAATGGAGGAGAACTCTGCAAACTCTGGAGGGAGGGTTATCTTGGGTTTGGTAGAGTCAGCAGCGATGGCTAGGTTGGTGGCAGTGGTGGTAGCAGCTACTATAGGAACGTCGACAGAGAGGGTTTTGGCTTGCCAGTTGATGGTTGGATTGATTTTTCTGAGCCAAGGGGCCCCTAGGATGATATCCTCCACTCCACAGATCATAATGTGGAGAGCGATGGTCTGGACTACCCTGCCGAACTTGAGTTTAACTAAGGAAATGTGGCGGATAAATCCTTGTTTGTTTCGTGATGCGTCGACATTGTGGACAGGGATGGGTTTCTTAAGTTTGGTAAGGGGTAAGCAATGTTTCCGGGCGAAGAGGGCGTCAACGCAACAGATTTCCGCTCCAGAATCGATCAGGGCGGAGGTTTCGACGGTTGGTAGTCCAGGAGCAGATACAGACAAGGGGAGGTGAATGGAATTCTTATTCTTATCTGCTAGAAGTACATGGACGGTGGCTACAGTGGAGGGGATCTTCGTCGACAAGGTCCTCCATTTTAAAAATCCTCTAGGGAAAGTTTCCCTACTTTGACGGCTAAGTTGTCGTCGTCAGAAGTTTCCTCTATTTTTGAAAGAGTTTCGGTGGTAGAGACCTGCTTGACGGCAGGTTTCTTTGGGGCAGAGGTGAAGTGGGGACAGGCGGTGGAGAGATGTCTGGATTTCCTGCATCGAAAACAAAGTCCTTTCTTGATGCAGCGTTTCCTTTCCTCGGGGGTGAGTCGGGCCACTCGAATGGCATCAACATCCATGGCATCGGGATCCTTGGCTAGGGCGGTAGACTTGGGAGTGGCTGCGAAGTGAGTCAGGAGGGAGGAAGGGTTTTTTCTACTTCGCCCAATAGCTTCAACCTGTTCCCATTGGGCTTGGAAGAGAGTTGTCTTTTTGTACCAGTCCTCGATCTTAGTGGGGAGGGTTTCCATACGATGGACCTGTTGGCAAAGAGGAAGGGGGATGCCTGAAGAGAAGAAGGAGATCAGAACAGCTTCATCGGTGATTCCAGAGATGGCAATGTTTTGCCTGAACTGGGAAGTGTATTCAAGGAGGGGGAGGGACTTGGAGACATGAGCAGAATTAAGCCAGGTGATAGCCTGGTTCTTGGTGTCGTAGTGTTTGAAGGTGGCTTTGAAATCCTCAATGAATTGGTCCATGGTTCCAAAGGTGACAGGCTTCTTTTCCATGGCCTTGCGTCTGAAGGTGGTGGCCCAAGTGAGGGCCGATCCCTTCTTCATGAAGGAGAGGGCATAGCCGATCTGCTTGGCATCAGTGTTGTATACGTCAGCATTGATTAGGAGGTAGGTTCGAATGGTGGTGAGCCATTCGATTGACTTGGCATATGAGCCATCAAAGTCATCAGGGGTTCCAAGACGAAGTTCAACGGGTTTAGAGGACATATCGATGGGAGATGGGGATCTGGACAGAATATCAAAGATTCGTCCTGTCTGGGCAACGGGAGTGGGTGAAGGTGGTGTGGGACTTCTGGGAATGGAAGTGGCAGAGAGATGATAGGAGAGGTGAAGTGTTTCGTCCTCAGTATCAGT
>JBBPTK010000815.1:0-11257 GCA_038094135.1 Spongiforma cf. squarepantsii
CAGCCAACCGCTTGTCGAGCGGAATGGTGAATCCCTTGTTGTTTTTCCAATTCGATATGCACGGAGGTATCATCCATTCCTTCTGTTCAGCAGCAGTCGCTTTTCGTGGCGGACTCCGCAAGACGGGTGGAGGTGGACTTGGTGGCCCTCGGGGGATCTTTTTGTGTTTGAAGCGAGGGGGTTCCAACGGATCCTCAACCACCTCGGACATTTTGATTATCCTTTGCTTGAGGCCTCCAGCATCCCCACCTTGCTGTTGTCCAGGGGTGTAGCGAACATATGTAGTCTTACCAACTGCATCAGGGATGTTCTTAGGTTGGGCAGCTTTGATCTTTCCTGTAACCAATTTTTCGAGAGCTTGTCTCGTCCGTTCCGCAGTGGCCTGAACTTCCTCTTCGGACGGTCTCTCCATGGCCCGCTGATCATCGGTGAGGTCCTTCCGGTGTGAAAGGGGAACGAGGTCTTTAAATTGGGACTGTATAATCTTGCCGGCTCTCTGGCCTTGGTGTGCGATGGCATCGTATCGGACGTTGCCTTCAGAATCAACTTGGAGGGCGAGGGTGTTTCCTGCTTGCGTCTGGAAGGTGGGTCAATGAGAGCAACCACAGTTAGGAAGAACCCAACGCGCCTTTTTCTTTCCGAGGTTGAGAGGATACTGAGCGATATGGCATTCGGGGTAGGCTCCACCGTCGCCTGTGGGGAATGTAAGAGACGGGAGCAGTTAAAGGGGTGAACGAACCATACCAAAGTCCTCCGATGATGTTGGTTTCCATCCTTTGCGTTTCCCGTAAGGGGGAACAGCCGCTCTGACGACAACAGACTGGGAAGATGTTGCAAGGGACACTTCTTCGTCGTCCGGTGTAGCGGAGACGTGAATCGGTTGTGGTAGTACACTTGGAAGGGTCAGCCTGTCATCAGAACGGAGAAAACTCGTCACGCACGCAGCGAGGGCAGCCATATGGGATGATGATGATGAACGGGACCTTCGACAGCGGCGACTCGTTATGTCAGCTATTGTTTGACTGTCTTTGTGTCGTGGCTGTGCTAAAATGTTAGTGTCCGATTTCCGACACGGAATCCATTTCATGGACGCTGCGCCAAAGGCCAAGTCTGGCGTTCGGACTGCTCTCGAGTACACGGGCATCCCTTCGAGCTGGCTATCCGTGAAACCCCGGCTTCCATCCAGAAACTGGTGCATATTCATCACCGTCACTTCCTCTCTTATTTCATACTATGCGTACGACCGCCATCAAGCTCGTACTATCCGGCAGTCATATGTCGACCGCGTCAAGCACTTTGCTGACGAGCCGATGAGCAGCGCAGAACTCCCACGCAAGGTGGTCGTCTATGGTGCCAAGTGTCCAGGGGACGAGGATCATCTACGCACTGTCAAGTTCTTCAAGAAATACGTCAAGGTGCGTGTAAAATTTCCTGACGGGTAAAAACATTGCGACCCATGTGTTGTAGCCTGTATTAGTTGCAGCCGCTATTGACTATGAAATTGTCGCTGCTCGTCATTCGGGCGACCTTGCCCGACGCGTCACTTCTACCATCATCAATGACCGTCGTCTGGCGAATGGTGTCGACCGCTCCGCTGCTCTTCCGCTCCCACTTCCTAAGCAACTCACTCCAGAGCAAAAACGCACTCGAGAGCTCGAAGGGGGCATTATCCTTGTGGGAAGACACACTTTTAAGGAATACATGGCTGGTCTGAAACGAGGCTGGAGTGGTGGCTTGAATCTCATAGACAGGGAGGAGGAACTGGCGCAAGAATTATCATCAGATGGAACCTTTGACGAAACAAGTGAACCCAACAGCTCTCCGGTTGGAGTTGTGGACGATCCAAACGCTGAGCCGATACCCACCCCATCCCGTCTACCTCCTTCTCATAATACCAAGATCTTTTCTCCCATCCAGTTATCTAGTCCCAACAGATCTCAAACTATGTCTGATACGTCATTCCAGGACCACACACTTCCTGCAACTCTCCCTCCCCAACCTCCACTTCTTCTTGTTCCATTTGTCAATTATGTTGGCTTTCGTTTCATCCCACATATGATCTGGGGATTCTTTAACGAGCGTTACAAGATGCAAGTAGGTTGCGAGGCTGGTTACGCTTTAACCATCAACAAAATACGAGAACTTCAAGGACCAATTTATATGCTCGATTCTGACAGTCAGCCTGCCGAGTGTCTGGAGGCAGGTGGCGAAGAAGATTCACAATCAAAGGTCACCCAAGGTCTACCACAGGGCGGTGATCTCGACTTTGATTCACCTTCGGAGTCTGTGATCGCACCTCACTCCCCCGTATCTAGCATAGCTTCGTCCCGCAAGTCGTACTATAAGGCACTCCCCGAACGTCTAGCTACCGCACGCCAGCTTGCACGTGGTGAACGTGAACCGACTAAGGAAGAAGAGAAAAACCCTCCGCCAAGCGAGGTCGAGCTCAGAGCAGAACGTCTCAATAAAGAATTAAGGTGGAGAGGGGAGGAGGAAGGTTGGAATATTGTCGGGCCAGGCAGTGGCGTTCGCTGGGATGAGAGATTCAGGGGAGTGCTAAAGGTGTTCGACAATTAACAAACTGAGGACGGACCAAGGCTTGCCGACTGGCCTCGACTAATGCTATAGATCACCATTGCATTTAGACTCATCACATCATCGATTACCTTAATCACATTCTTCAATGATGGCTTGTACAGGACCCATATAAACTGCATTACAACAGAAATCACGGCAGAATGCTGCAATACATTGGGAAAGGCGACATTGCTCTGAGCTTGGCAGTCACACGTTGGTAAGGAAGGCAAAGACGGAAATGACCTTTCTGCAAGTTCGAACACTTCTTTTTTTTAAAAAGCTATGTAGCCGCTTCAGTCCGGAATTATCTCTACCGCGCCGCTCGCTAGCCAACGGTCAAATTCTGCAAGAGGATCGTCCTGATTGTTGATCGGATCACGGACACCAACTGGGAGCTGCGAATTGATGCTGCCAACGTTGGGTGTCTTCCTTTCATGGGATATGAGACTGTGATGATCTATGGAGCCATTGACCTTTGCATGGTCTCGGACATGTGGCAAAGAACGCTGTAAAAAGCCCTTAATTCTCGAAGGAGAGAGAGCGTAGGAATCGTTTGTAGACGGGGTGGAACCTGGAGGGCTTCTATGTTTGCTGACCACACCGAAACTGTCGCAAGGCAGGGTCCGTTGCGTGTTTGTACCACCCTCGGATAGGTCGAAGATCGGTTGGATGGCGTTCCAATCGTTTGCACAGGTATCATCGGCAAGGACATCGAAGTCAAAACCAAAGCAGTCTTGATCAGGGCAGGAAGTCGGGTCGTTGGTTGCGGCGCGAATGACGTCTTCATCACTAGAGCCAGGCAAAAACAATCGTTTGTCGGAGGGCCTATCAGGCGTTCGGAGACGTTCGCTTGACATGATCTGTCATCTGTGAGTGCGATGAAACGGACAAGGTACTAGAACAAACCTTTTTCTGCGCATCAGGTAGTCCCCAGGGGCCAACGTCCGTTCTACTCCGTTTAGGTGGAGGGAATTCGCATCCCGCGATTTCAACTGGCCTGATTCTGGATGTCGGGATGTCTTGCTTCCAAACCTCCGAGATTAATGGGAGCTCGTCGTAGTCATCTGTTAATGAAGATTCTTCCTGCAGGGCAGGCGACAGCGAGCGTTTCAACGTCGTCAAGTCCAGGTCAAAATTTGGTACTGTCTTGAGGTTCTGTAACTTGTTGGAATGGCCGGTCACCTCCGAGGGAGGATCGATGGAATCGACTTTGCATGAAGTATTAGTATTTTCATAGGTCTTATTCGATCGCTTTGGAATAGATTTCCGTTTACCCGGATCAGCTGGACTTTGTGATACGACCTCAACAGATTTGGTCTGCGATTTCTGTTTGGGTTGAATGGGTCTCATTGTGACTTTTCGCGGTGGAGAAGCAGTTTTCGCGTCAGAATCATGTTGTTTCTTCTTTGTCGCACGAGGAGGCTCTAGCAATCCCTCCTGACAACTGGAACGAAGTTAGCGATCAAAAAAATTCAAAGGTAACACACCAGTAATGGCGGCACTTGAGCTTATCCTTGCAGATATGGTTACATCTTGAAGAGGTTAGTCCGCATGTCAAGACTTGAAGGAGACAAGCTCACTCGTACTTCCCATCCGGGCGTTTTTTCGAATCATACTCCACTCCTTGCTTTACAGGTTGATCCAACTGAAGTCGTTGCACTTTAGACGCATTCCCATCTGAACAATCAAATCAGCAGGTGTCCAGTTTAGGCACAATTTTACCATGAACATTTCTCAGAATCCACAATATGAACCTCTGTAATCTCATCACTATCATCCAAGTTGATATCCCAGAAGTCAGGAATATCCTCGAGTCCTTGCAAGTCCATTTCCTTGGTTGTGTAAAGCTCTTGAAACGGTAAAATGTATCGGCAAACGCACGATTGAAGTTAGTGGCCGTGTTTCCAATGTTGGATACTTGCTCGGTGGAATCTTTGGAACCAGAGAACGAACAACTGTGACACCAGCAAACAAATCCTAAACGGATGTAAGTTGCTTGATAGCTCTAAAGGGTAGAAAATGGATACAGAAGCAATGTATACGTCGATAGATTGGCTTGGCTTCGTGAGCTGCGCGGTAAGGGTAAATTCTTTGTGTTCTTTCAGCGCCCTTGTGCTTGTTGTGAATAACGAAATCAGTGCTTCGTCTCCACAGAGGGAAATTCTCCTACGCGATGCGCCGGAAGTCAATAAAGGTCATATCAGAAGTCACTATTAGAACGGTCGTCATCTCTGTTTTACCCCACTTGGCCCTTTTAATTCTCTGAGGCTTCGAATCGTCAAACTCGAGACCACATTGAACAGAAAACTCCACTTCAACAGGTGCATCTCCATTACTGTGAGTAGACTTCAACTCCTTGATGTCAAGACGATAACGAGGAAAATCGTGTGCAGCAGCCAGAACTTCAGAACCAAACGGAGGGCGGCGGTTAAGGAGCTAAAGTATCGTCAGTGGTGAAACAGCGTACATAAAAGGGCCACACCTCTTCAATCAGAGCCGGAGCCATCTGTAGCAGCTTCTGGATCGAGTTAATCCCATTCTCAGCCAGTACCTCGTGTAGTCAGTTTTCAGTCATGGATATGACATCAGGGATCTACCTTTACTCTGTCATAGCGTCAGGTTACAGTGAGCTTGTGTGTGAGCTGCTACATACGATTTTTCGCCAATGTGTTCAATTTGTCTGAGGACCATTGGTCTGTCCTCCCATGCTTTTGCATTGAGGCAACGCACTCTGGAAACCAACCCATGAGAAATACGAATAAGGTTCGTATATAATGACACCTGCAATTCGAGCGCGTGTTTGAGTTGCGCTCCACTCTGCCTGATGATAGCCACTTCTGCGACGGCTGAGGTACAGTTAACGATGGCCTCACGTATTCTGATCCCTCACCTGTTACAATGCGCGTTGCATGGCGGAATACGGAGACGGCTTCCAGATATGGCTGGCCTTCTATGGATTTAAATTCAGGGCTGTTGAGAGGAAGGCCCGCAAGGATTGCCTGTAGCTGTTTTTTAAGCTCTGGGTTCTCATCGAAGATGGTGTCCCTACTTGGATCAATAGAAGTATCTTGTCACCCGAACCAGTTATCTTTTTCGGAGGAAATCGAACATCGCAATGACGACGAATCTTCTCATACAGCTAGAGGGGATGAATATATCCAGTCTGCCTGAGAAAATATTGCTACAGACCGGTTTCTCCCCGCTACGCAGCTTCAATTCTGAAACCCTGCAGCAAGCGTTAACTTGAGAGGATCAAAAAAATGACGCTCACTCTTCAGAAACAGATACCAATTCAAGCTAAATATTGGGAGTCCAGGAATATCAGACAGCAAATTACTTCATTTGCTAAGAGTTCTCACAATTTCGCGCGTATTGGTCGAGAAAGCCAAGTCGAGTATTGCTTGCATCTTCATTACTGAGTTTCAGGAACAGGGAAACATTGACCGAGAAGACGTACAGTAGTCTGACGGATGTAAAACTAACCACATCTGCATCAATACTTAGTATCACAATGCTTGAATGACCCTACCTTGCTCATAATATCACCGTATTCAGTAGACGACAACTTTCCGTCTTTTTCATGGTAGTCAATCAATTGCGCGTTGCGTAGGCTTAGTATACTTTGTATGACGATCTCGTCCATTTTTTCTTCCCAAGTCTGGTTTTCGTTTTTGCCGATATCATAATGACGAGGATTTTTCTGGAGACGACGAAAGAAAAAAGATCGTCGAAGCCAATCCTTCGCATTCTCAAGGGTAGTTATAGTTTCTAGCCCAATTTCTGAGTTGAAATGTTCCGCAAGGTTTTGATGAAGTCTACTCTCCAGAGTAGTATTCCCCTGGGTGAGTGTGCGATACTTCTGTTCCAGCTCTGGCTCGCATAAGATTATCGCAATTCCTTCGTCATCTGTCGGGGCACGTTAGCGATACGAGAAGACAGAAAAGATATGCACCGAATTGAGGTCGCCCCTGAATTGAAAGAAAATTTAAGTTTAAAAACAACCGAGAGAGGGAAACTCACCGCCCGACCCATCATCTGCAAGACATCCAGGTCCGAGTACTCCCTCATTTCTCCATTTTGGTATAACTTCACACCCTTGATAATAACCATCTGGGCAGCTTAATGACAGTGGGATGCTATTTTCAGCGTTGATAAGAAAAAACTTACGCAAATTGACACCGACAGCTAGAGTCTGTGGGAAAGGAGTCAGAGCGAAAAATGCAACAGCGAGAATCTCCAACAGATGTAGCAACTAATACGCGTAGAGCTTTTCGCAGATATAACTCTTCCACGGCTCTCCTGTCGTCTGTACTCAAACCTGCATGATGAACTGCGATTCCCATCATTGCAAGGGCTATCAAATTATCAGGTACGGCTATTTGCGCCTAGCATGTACAGATACGTACCAGCCAAGTCCTTGTCATGAAACTTCTGATCGATGCTGGATAGAGTTATTTAAACAGCTCACAACGGATGATACTGGACTTGGAGACATACCGTGCAGGAGGCGGCCACGGTAGATTCTTCTTGCCCCTCATAGCCTGCTCATAATCCTTTGCCAAGCGTTTGGCTGTCTCCACTGTGCCTTCGTGAGACGTTGAGCTTGTCAGCTTTTTGTGACAGGTTCACAAATCCTTCTCTCGTACCTTTTCTCGTGGGACAGAAGATTAAGATGGGCTTGCCAGTTGAGTGTTGTTGTATTTTAGAGAACAGATGCAGATCAAGGGTATGAGCATATGCGAAATCATTCTGGCCTTTGGGTTTTGCTACTCCATAGACGAATTTCAGAAGTTTGCAGGGCCGAAATTCCTCCCCGAACTGAACGTGCTTATCAGAAGAGCACCGATTAAAGGAGCCAGTGAACTAACCTGAAATACTCTGGCAGGCTGGAGATCACTGTCACAACTCCCAATCCACTGTGCAACATCTTCCACATTCGGAACAGTAGCGGAGACAAGCAGAAATCGAGTGCCAGATCCACGTGCTTTCATGCGGGAAATTATGACTTCCAAAGTGCTTCCTCTTGGTTCATTCAGGATATGAACCTGAACGGGAAATCGGTAAGTAAAGGGCTCATATGCCTCCTACGACATAGCGCCGACATACTTCGTCCACGAGAAATAATTTGATCTGGGATAATATCCCGGAATGATCAGCCCTAAAATAAATCATCATTACGAAGTCGCTCCGAGTGTCGAACAAACACACCAATTACGCGTTAGGCTATCCCATTTTTCGGCCTAAATGAACATGGATCAGCAACCGAAAACCAAAGAACGTAATTCCTCACGGTTGTTACGCTGTAAAGGTGATTGTCAGTCAATTCAGCGGCGAGATACCGGACAAAAACACACATTATGTGTGAACCTTTAGCATCCCCCCAAATTCCTCTTCCTAAGAGAAGCGTATCACCAGTTAATTCGCAGCCTGACGTATAGAGCTGATCACTCATACGACCTTGATACTGATCAGAGCACTTACATTTAATGCCAAGTCCACCAAATTTCGCAGTCCATTCATTATACTTTTCAGTACATAATGCCTGAAATGATGCATCGAGCTCACTTTTCAATGTGGAGAAATGAAGGTTGACTAGATCTGACCTTTGTTGGTGCAACATAAACACACTTAGCAGGCCGTGCGTCATTCGCAGTTTGGGTTAGCATCCGAATCATGCTCAACTCAAAAAGAACAGTCTTTCCGCTTCCTGTTGGTGCTAAAGTGTGTCAAGGGGTCAAGGGATTATACGCATGGACAATATTTTACGAGTCACGATGGAACGAACCACTGATAACCTGTGAAACTTTTCAGTGATCAGACCTGACATTCCGAAAAGTAATGTTACCATATTCTCCTGTGAATGTAGAACCTATGGATTGTGTTTTCATCGAGTTTGTTGAGTGTAGAAAGATTCGAACCTGATCAAAACATGCTGATTGTATCGCATTGAACACCCCGAACTTGAAAATGCCACGGAATCTGTCAGCTGAGACCGTCATTTAATAAGAATTGGACAATGCATCCTGTCAACCTACGCAACTCGGAAACGGGGCGCAGCTTCCACCCGAATCCGTTTCGAGTGGTATCCTCGTAACTAGAGGGAACATAGCGATCGGACTGATATTCGTATTCTCTAGATTGGCGGAGTGACGGATATGAATGTTCGTCTGCATTGATTGGGTAGTAAAAATTCGGGCTCTCCGAAATACCCAAAGGTGTGTTGTAGCTAGAATGCCCTATGAGACGGAAATGTCAAACTAGGTGAACATGAAATCGAAAAAAGAACATGCTATGTGTATGATTGCTATAGGAGTGAGCGGGGTGGTCAACAAACTGCACCTCGTTACGATGAGCCCCGTAGTTGTTGTGTTCCATAGAAGGTGACGGAGCGTGGGCATAATTTCCTCCGACAGCTCCTGGTGGGGAAGGAGAAGACACTTTGGCAGCATATATTGAGACACAAAGGTAGACGAGACGCATTTACTCACTAGTACTCGAGCTCCAATAATCGATGAATCCGCGCTGGAACTGCAGCGTATCGGGTGATCCTGGAGCTGGAGACGAAAATGGCTCAATATCATATCGATCTTCATGGGGTCTGACATTGTCGCCCGGCATTGGGCGCCAAGTACCGAAAGTGCGAGTGTGATCCATGACGGTTAAGAGCAAAATCCCCCCTGAACCTTCGGGTGTGACATGTGACAAGTTAACGCGTCAACGCGCGTCGTCACATCACGTGTGTTTACTTGTGGCAACTTCTTCGGATCTCCTTCAGAATTAGATTTTACCCGCTGTCTAGAGAGATGGCAGATCGCACTGCGAGCAACAAACTGGATGAGTACATTGAAAAGTGAGTAGTTCTCTCGATTGTGCAGGCCAAAGAGTTGATAATGGCCTGTAGAATACACTATTCCGACAGATACTCGGACGATCATTATGAATACCGTCACGTCATCCTACCGAAGCCACTTTTGAAGCTCGTGCCGAAGGAGTTCTTTGACGAGAAGGAAGGTACACTTCGCCTCCTTACGGAGGCGGAGTGGAGAGGCATCGGTATCACCCAAAGCCTAGGGTGGCAGCATTATGAAGTGCACGGTCGGGTTGTCGTCTTCTTTTGCCTTGAAGATTCTCAACGACTTCAACCTACAGCTCCAGAACCCCACGTCCTCCTCTTTCGTCGCCCAAAAAACTACGTGCCACCTACACAACCCCAGCCAACTGTTTCCAAGGCCAACCCCAGAAAGAAGTAATTTTATCACGTTTGGCGTCCGATTCGTATTGTAGCACTCGCATGTTTCATTGTTTTGTCATCTGCACTCATACTGTCTGGTCTTATTCTCTTGTATTCGGCCCTTTTCTACCAACACCATTCTCCCGTCGCTCACGTGTTTTGTCCCAAAGGCATGAAGAAGTTGTGTTCTTGCGGTATGGAATGAAGCGTGATTGGAGTTATTTCTTACCTTTCTTCGACTCTAGATTGGGCTCCCTTCGTTATGAGCTATTCGGATCGAGTTATGTTTGTCTTGACCACATCGCATTCTTTTTACCTGACATCATCTTACCGCGTCCGAATACGAATCTCGCTGCTGTCGTATAGCACTTAAGTCGGAATGACTATTTCTTAGCTCTTGCTATTCAGTGTAGCTTGTTGGTCACAGGCTATTCATCCTCCGTCGTCGTAATTGTGTATTGCGCAAATATTCGCGACACTGCTCAAAATCGTGATCTCATTACCACTTAGCCAATAACCCGAAATACTCTACTCTACTTTGTTCAAGACGTACTATTAGTCCTGCAACCTTTGCACGCCATGATCAAAATAACATTCGAGATGATACGAACTTCATTTAAGCGAGTAAGCTCCCTAACACGGTGAAGCTACTAGCTCGGACTTACTATTTCTGTTGAAATCCTCTTAAACGACTAGAGATTAGGAGTTGGCAGGTCATTCCATTCAACGAGGGGTTTGGGTAGCTCCGAGACCTGCAACGTCGCTTTAAAGGCCTTGAGATCTTCGATTTGCGTCACCCCGACAGCTAAGTCACGACTTCCTTCACCCGGAGCAGGGTACTGCTCTATTAACGCAGGAATCTGCTCAAGCAGAGTCTGGACATCTTCGTCGGGTACCTTATGGTCTGTCAGAGCCTCCCGCCATGCGTTAGTGAACTCTGTTGCGGTAAGGGTCGCTTCGTCAAATTCTTCCTTGGTGGCTTTGTTGTCAACGACGACATTAGCTAGGCGGGCCTCGAAAGCCTTCATAGCCTCGGCGCTGACCCGAAGGGCGCGCGGCTTCTGCGATTGCAAGTGGATCGAAAGCTTTGCGCGTTTCTTCCCCTGAGGATGAACGCGCTCCCGGAACAAATCCAGTACCTCCTGCTTCTCTACTTCCTCGAGCAAGTTGGCGTCATCACAACCTATGAATCGAGCGATGAGAGGGTTATACCTAAGTAGAACTCATGCACAATTACACACCTCGTAGGAAATCTAGATAACCGGAATCAATGTGTGGCCAATATCGTGACACTTCCTCGGCCAGGTTTTTGGGAGGCTCTCTCCATCTTTGTTGTAAGCCGCTCTTGAAATCACGGAATTCCCCAGGGACCATGTCTTGGATTTTCTGATCCATGTCGCCCAAGAATGCCTCCACGCGTTGTTCAAGATAGTCTGTTCTACTTTCACT
>JBBPTK010000816.1:0-11235 GCA_038094135.1 Spongiforma cf. squarepantsii
GGACGTCAGGCATGACGGCAACGTCGGGCCGTAAGCGTAAACCGGAGTATGACCCCTCTCGTCAGTGGGGACTTCAACCCGAGCCAGCTGAAGCGAGTTCGGTGTACGTCGTTTCGGGACACGTCGTAGGTGGAGCTTCTCGAGACATGTTCACGGCGGAAAAATTGGGCAGGGAGGCGCAAGAGAAGGCGAAGCGTAGGCTAGGACAAGACGCGGACAAGGAGCTCAAGTCGCTGCTTGACAGGGATAAGGAGGGGATGCAGGCGGTCACGAAGGCAAGGGAAGTCGCAGAAAAGATGCTGAAGGCGTCCGAGGGTGGGAAGGGGAAGTGGAAAAAAGTGAAGGGGAAAAAGGTGGACAAGGGTAAAGAAAAGGCGGTAGAGGGGGCAGACGAGACCGAGGAGGCGAGTCCAATCACCAAGCCTGCGTACTCTGCAAGCGTCATCAAGCACCTTGGGTTTGACCCCGCCGCGAAACCGGGGCGGAAGCGCGCGGAGGATCTCGACGTCCAGAAGAAGGTGCGTATTATCGGTTGACATTTTTCTGGATGCTGATGTTATTGGATAGCTGGAAGCGCTAGCCGCCGTCCAGGGGTCCAGAAAAGAAATCAACCTCGCGCGAAGACCGGGACGAAAGATACGTTCTGGCGTTTCTGTTCCTGCGTTTATGGCAGAGGAAGATGCTGGTGTTGAACGGCGCGACTCTGATTCGGATCTCGATGTGCTAGCGGAAGATCGAATGGTCGATCTGGATGCGAGTAGTGACATATAACGGATTACAGGACGGTAAACTCTGAACGCACATTTTATCTCTGTCGAAGCGTTATCGTCTCCACGTTGTTGAATGTGTTAGGCACAGCGCGTCTTGCAGATATCTATTAGGACAATTAATTACGGATGCACTCAGTCTTTTTTACAGTGATTCTTGTGCATCGACCGATTACCGATTGCCTTGACTGCAGGTGAGCCATATCTCCACAACATTTACGTGCCTTGCCTGCCCCGTAGAGTCGTGCGCTCGCACAAAATTATTTCCTCGTGATTCACCGTCTACCGTGTGGCCGGCGAATCATCTGGCCGGCCACATGGACACAGCATGACTGCTTGCACAACTTCTCCTTCAATAACACCATGGTACTTTATCAATCACGGTGTGCACAGGTGGGTATAACAAGTAATAATTATTCACATTAAAGCAGCAACGGCCAAATCATAGTTTGACACAGGCTTTCGATGACATTCTCTGCCCTTGCATATATTAATATGTTCGATGACAGATCCTGATGAAAATTCGATTGACAGTTTACTTTCCACGACTCGGAAATACATGGTGCTCGTAGGGGCAACAATGGTCGAAATCATATTTTGATCAGCTTGAGGGTGATCATGTACAGCCGAGATCTCTGAGTGACCATACTGAAGTCTTGCGACACCGAAGTTCCATTCGTACATGTGGTTGAGCCAGAAGAACACTGCTGGTATTGGGAAATGATGACTCCAAACGAGTATCATAGCCCGTTTCTACGCCACCTGCAACAGCGCACGTGTGCATGATGGTTGGCAGTGTTGGCTGCCCTACTACGCCGCCGCCGCCATCTTGGACACATGTCAGACGGTGATACTAATCATAGTAACGGGCGTACATACATTACACCTGCGACGAATCAAGGCGCAAGTTGGAGTTCCGCAAAGCCGCCGCATTTCACTGTCAGGGTCTCAGAGATCGAGAAGGATTTATCCTTAAAGGTCAGTTTCACCTCCGGGAAAGACTCGCAGGAACCTGCAGGGAGTCAGTCAAAATAACATATGAAGGTGAATGATTATTTAAACTTACACGTAAATAAACCGCACTGTCTCCAGAAAAGACAAGCCAGCTCGACCACGGGCTTCACGGTGTCGTGGCCCGTGCGTGAGGCAACCTAATCTTACTAAGCAAGACTTGCCATCACTCTTTGGCGGAAAAGGCACGTATCAAACACGCAAGTACTCGTTCGCTGGCCTCAGACGATGAAACTAGACCAAAGTCTTGTTGCAATTCGGGGACGCAAGGAGGCCAACAAGCCACAAGATTAGTCCAACGAATCCCAAAGCTAATGATCGAGCAAAGTGACTCGCACATTGAGCAGAATGTGATGTTACATATATATGTCATCAAGTGGCGAGTTCTGCAAATCCGACGCGTCTGTTAGCGTAATCAAATGAAGTATACACGTTCCGGAGGAAAATGCCCCCAATACTCCAGAATGCTAGACACAAGATGAGTTGGTTAGCGTGGTGCATTCAGAAGGAGTCGATAGAATACGAGTTGAACTTGCCAGGAGTCTTGCTCGCAAAGATAATGCTGCTTTTACAATCTGGAGAGTCAGTCTCATCCGCTCCCACATTGTCAGAGATCAAGAAGGATTTGCCCTTGAAGGTCAGCTTCACCTCCGGGAGAGACTTGCAAGGATCTGCAGGCAGTCGGTTAAAGTAATATTGAAATAGAACCGATTATTTAAGCTTACACGTAAAGAATCCATCTTTCAGGTACTTACCGCCAAGTTTGTCGTGCAGTTTCCTTACTCGCGTTTCGTCACCAATAATTCCGGTTAAACCAGTATCGATAATGGCGTCAATGTCGCTCAGGATTTCCTCTCCTTTCCCTAGAATGCTCTCTACTTTTATCTGCCAGTAAGCCTGTGTGTACAATGTGAGTAAGCAATCAGTTCCATTCAGCATCGTGAGTTACCGGTTTCGGAGTAGTTACTATAACATCGTTATAGACGAAGCCGTTCTTGTACCTGTCAGGGTTCGTTCCACCAATATACAACTCACCACCGGTAGTGGTGAGGTAGAACGAAAATACTTTATCGGCCACCGCATTCTCGCGGACGAGTGTCTCAAACCAAGGGAAAACATCGCAATTGGAGATAGACGGGAAGCTCAATCCCAGGATGCCGTCTGGAGGGAATTCGTCACGGTGTAGCATAGGAGAATATTTTTTTGCACCACAAAAGATCTGCTGCTCCGCCTACCTGACCGTCAGAACTGATTATACTCTCCAACCATACAGAACACCGTACCATGAAACCAGCAATGGTTACATTGTCCATGTATTCGTCGCCCTCGACCATGGATCCGTCCCCATATTTTATGGTGCAGTCCTCATCTGGCACGGCTTGTGCAGATGTAGACTTGGTCGGGTCCCAGCGGGTGTGGCCCTCACAACTTGCATCACATGCAACTGTCGGCAAAAAGAGATCACTGCATCAAATTCAGCGTAAGAGTTGCTTGAGCTGAACAAAAAAAGAACATACGCAGATCCGGTGTCAAAAACGACTGTAAGATTGTTATCAAGTCTATAAGCTGTAGCCTGTAGTGGCGAACGGTGCAATGGAAACATACCGAAGAAGGATTCTGGAGGGGTACCAATCGTAATGGGGCCGTACCACAACGCCTTCATGTGGGCTGACAAGGAGATACCAGCTCCTTCTGCACGCTTTCGGGTCACATTGCTGCCATCCACAGCAGCAGGATGCCTAATCCCTGTGTTCTTTTCATAATTGTCCAGGCCACGAGCGATCTTGCTTGGAATGATGGCTTAGCTGGATGACAAGAATGAAATCATAGGACGTACGCCATGACATAGTCAGCATGAGCGTTGAGCGCGTCAAAGTCAACATTATTGTTGGAATTTAGCATTGAAGAGTGTCTAGAGAGAGGAATAGCTGTTCCGTGTCTCCTCGGCTCGGACGGAAATACTGCAGCGGACGCGCCCACCAGAGCAATGATGGTTGCCCAGACGAAGCATAATTTAAACATGGGAGGATCGTTGCAAATGGTGGAACGAAGACTCGCCTTGATATGAGTACGTTAGTTTCCCATCCACAGTCCGAAAGCACAGCGCGTCAGTGGGGGCTAATACATTCGGATCTTGCTCCACAGATATGATGGTGATCGGGTTACGACAAGGTGTTTGAACACAGGTCTACGACATCCTATATAGCAATATTAGTAAGGTATAGGGATCAAGAGCTTGAAGGATTATCCTTAAAGGTCGGTTTCACCTCTAGGAAAGATTTGTAGGGATCTGCAGGGAGTGAGTCAAAATAACATATGAAGAGGATCAATTATTTAAACTCAGTACTACGCATTAATAAACCGTGCTGTTTCCAGCATGGGCTTCACGGTGTCGACGACACAACAAATACAAGTCTTGCTTAGTAAGATTGGTTGCCAGTGGCCACTTTTAATCACTACTTTTTCCACACTTTGTGACATGTTCCACATGCTAGACCATTCAACTGTGAAAGGTTTCCCTTGGTGGGATTCTCTAAAGTTTGGTGATAACTTAGTTGTAAATTGTGGTAGATTATGAAACACATATTCTAAAGTTGTGCCTAGCTGGGAAATTGTTATTACCAGTCTAGTGCCCTACATATAGTACTGTCTCTTGCTATCTTGATAATACACTCCACTGTACTTTACTGGCCTACTTTTAGTGGGGTTTTAATAACTTGGATTCATGATACAATGATAAAATAAAAACTTTGAAAGCTATGCCTATAGCAATCTGTCTAGCATGCACATGCATGTACATACTGCCTAAATTTGATATAGATAAACCACCTCATGGCATAGATATGTAAGAGATATCAATTTATCCCAATAGTGCTTCAGTCTCAGGCATTATGTGTTGAATAGCTTGACTATCTCCAAGACTGGCAAGACATATATAAAACATGCCTGCCTTTCTGAGATTGTCCAATGATGGCTCATCAACTTTCACATGCTCATGTAGAACACAAGAGTGTGATGCAACCCATAGTATCTCCAAAATACCAGTGTGCTCTGGATGAACACATGAGAATGGATAATTCTGGATGGCAATCCAATTAAACAAATGGTCAGAACAAATAACACAAATGATGCTGTTAAGGCAACCATAATCTGAAAACATGTCAAATATCACATAATTATCAAAGTCATTGAAAGAATGCTTACTGAAACTTCATTGAGCTATTTCAACAAACAGTAATGTTAATTATTAATCTATGATTGGATATTATTTCACTTACATTCAGCCTCCATTTGGTAATTACCCCTGTGACATCACTCTGCCCTAGGCTTCGGTCAAATCCTCCTTGCTCTGATCCTATTTCACCAGCTAATAAATGAGCAAATGAGATATAGCAAATTACATAATGATAAGTACATACCCATCCAGATTATTGCTGCTGCAGAATTTTCAATGACATTCTCAAGTTGATCTGAAGTTAACATGTAAAGAGATTGATTTTGTTTAGGAAGTGATATGCTATGAATAATGATAGATTAATTTGTCAAACTTCAGTTAAATAAGTTCAACATACTTTCTCATAAGTGAACATCCTACAAATCCATTCTGATAGCAGAGTCCAAAAGCTATATTGAGATAACTTGCACCAATCTATATAATCAGATTTGCGATTGTTGATATCTTAACATCTAGTATTCAACTTACATTATATATCAACTGCAAGTTTGAGTCATTCTTGGACCATAACTTCCAAGGTTGTGGAGATTTTTGTCTCAGAGCTGGAGTAAGTGCATCATTCTGTAAATTCAAAGTGGCAAGATCTGAATGAAACATTAAAGAGCATGCTGCCAGATAAGCCATTACTGGTGGAGTTCCAACTGTGAAAAGTCACAAAATAAGTACAAATCCAACCAAGCTGCTGACATACCTTCTGCAATATTGATGGTAAGGCTTAATGTATTGTTGTAAACTGACTGGTCCAATTCAATATCAGTTGAAATCACAAAGAATAGGTACTGGTCACACAAAGGACATGAGTTCTACAATGTATGAGGTAAGCCTTATCATGAGAAATATATGAAATTCATACTGAAGTAGTGAGTTGTGAAAGAAATGTTACTTGATTTATTGCTCTCTGAATATCAAAATACTGAGAACCTTGGAATGTAATTTGTTCAAAACTTGTATATGATCATATATTTGTAAGAAAGGCTTACTTGACCAAGAAATGTTTGCATATCCCAGTCCATCAACTGAGAAAATAATGAATGGAGGGTCAAGACCAATAGAATTTACATCAGCAAATGTAAGGTTTGATAATAACATGCAATTGCTTTCAAGAGATGTTGCATTGACAGTTATATTTGCCAATGTGGAACCAAAATAAGGGTCTATATTGATGATATCATAGAGTGTGTTGTTGATAAGACCAGTGGTGTCTATGTTATCCAAGAGAGTATTTGATGGTACTGTTTGAATCCCCACTCAAGTTGATTCTGCAAGAATAGTATTGTTTGGAAATGGTAGTTCTGAGTAAACAGAAGTAGTTGTAGTAGTGTTGAAGGCAGTGAATTGCATGATGGTTGCAGAAGTGATTTGAAGGATAGAAACACATGCTAGATAGAGTATCACAGACATCAAGGTCCAAAGTGAGGATGGAAGCTTTCTCTGAAGCCAGAGAGTATTAATAGCAGCTCCAATACCAGCCCATGCTTGAGATACATCATGGACTGCTGTTAGATGATGTTGACATGAGATCATAGTTGATAATGCCAACTTCTGAGTGAGAAAGACCAGCCCAGTGGTATACAACTTAATCAATGTCAGACTGCACAAATTTATTGTATATAAAAGAAAGAACATACTGTATAGTGTCAGGGTCTGATCTACTCCACTTATCTCTGATGGAGTCTCAGAGGCAGAACAGACAAAGGAAGGTCAGATGTTGGAGAAGAGAGGACTTGGCTTCAGCAACTTGTGACAGAGTGCTGTGCCCTGGAGCAATCCTGGTCCTCGGGTTTCAGATAGAAGAGTGATGAAGGCGGAATTCATCAAGGAGTTAAGCGGAGAGAAGAGACTTGTAATAAATGATGATATTCAAACTGAGGAGTAAGTCCTCAGTGAGACAGAGTACTTATACAAAGTATTGGAGGCAATACTGTAGGAAGCAAAGGCAGAGTAAAAGATGACAAAGATTAGAAAGAGACTTTGTAATACAGATAAGGAAAGAAGCTGAGTAAACGGATCAATGGAATGATGTCATACAACGTGGAAGGGAAGCGCAGTCGCTGATAGGTCAGCAACCAGGTAAGTGAAATACCAGGTCATGTGATATACATCGGAGTCAGAGATGGATAAGAAGAATGAAGAGAAAATGTCTAAGTATGAAAAGAATTGGAGTTAGTCAGAATGGAAGTGGAGAAGACTTATTCAGCAGCAGAGTTGTCATGGTCATGACATATAGAATGATTGCAGAGAGATGGCCAATGCAGTTGTTATCCATGAATTATTGCTAGCTATGATAACATGATGCTCAGGATGATATATCAACAGTACACCCAAGACCATGTGGAGCACCAAAAGAATACCATGACAGACATAGCACAGACAACAAGCAATGAGTTTTTCTATCAAGAAAGTGGATTATTATAATATGATTAGTGCAATATAAAAAATGAAGCATTAAACATACCTTGAGTAGAAAATTCATACAAACTGGATGTGCTTGCAGTGAATTCTGTCTGAATGTTCATGTCATGACCCTCACTGCCCATGATCAAGTCTTGTGTTGGATTGGCAAGAGAAATTCTGGTCTTCATTCCCTCTACTCTCAATTGGTCAATACTAAAGCCCCTAGTTGTCTTCATAAAATCTTGCAGAGTCTTTGAATGGGCAGTAACCCATATCAACTCTAGGATCCCTGGAGAACAGACTAATGATTTTGAACTTGTTGGATGAAAATCATGATCATGGAACATCCAAGCAAAAATTGCCAAGAGTATGAAAGAGTTAACTAATCCAATGATAGTCTTCAAGTAGTTAGAACATTGTCTATTCATGTTATTGAGAAACTTACTGGTATGTCATTGATCTGAAAGACTTGTAAGATAGTATCAATCCAAAGATAGCAGAAACATACATTTAATCTAAGCTGAAGAACCCAGTTGCTTGTCAAGCTTTCTCCTTGAGCATGTTCAAATCCACCATAATCACTTCCAGCTGCACCAGCTATAAATAGTAGAAACATGGTTTACAAATCAAATTTAGATGGAATTAATCATATACCTAGCCACAACCATGTAACAGCAAGTTGAGCAACAGCAGTCTCCATGTCACCAAGGTTGAGGGTAATTGGTGTAGATCTTATAGTAGTACCATTAAAAGTCCATTGAGCTCCCAACATGGAATTGATATATCTATTAAAAATTGTAGTCAGTTCAAACAGGGTTGGGACAGATATTGGTGAGCTACACATCATAAGCAGACATATATTGACAGTTCTTATAGTCACCATAAAATTGTACTTCCTCACAGAATTGAAGAAATACTCCACTTGCATTACCAGCATTGTTGTACTATATACATAATATTATTAAATTATAACTCAAGTAAAATATAGATATACTGTACACACCAATTGAGTTAACTCTGTAGATTTAGTTGGTGACCAGATAGTCCAGGGTGATGATGGTTGAGAAGTAGAAATGACAGTGCTATTTTGAGTTATCTGGCCGTATTCCTTGAAAAAACCACCATGGCTTGATGTTTTATTTAGGGAACATGCAACATAGTATGTCATGCCATTAGAACCTTTCCAATAATAAATATATGTTATAGATTATATATATGCAAAAGTTATTCAAATCTTACCTATAACCTGTGTGTTGTTCACACTTGAAGAACCTCATCAACTATATTTTCTAGCATTATTTCAGTATTCACTGCATAGATAATGGGTCTGTTATTGAACTTCACAGAACTCATGATTAACTGCTACAAATAACAATAACCCTGAGATATTCTTACTGAGTCATCTAGTGCTGGGGGAAACACAAGTTTTATAGAATTTAGTGATTCTGAAGAAGGTAATTGTATAAAAATAAAATAATTTCATTATATATACACATACCATAATAGGATATTTCCATCACACCAAGACCACTGATGTTGACTGAATATGTCTCTGTGGTAGAGTTCCAAATGAGTGCTGAAAGATTTGATAGTAGGCCACAGTGAGCAGTAATGTGGGTCACATTCACATAGGCACTAGCATATGTGTAACCAGAAGCAGGTACATCATACAGAATGTTCCCATTCAACCCTTTTGCAGATGATATAGCTGGCCATGCTCCCATCAGAGGGTAAATTGATTTCCAGGTGAAATCAGAGAGATTCACAGATGGAGAAGGCCATGCCAATGTTGATGGAACAAGGCTTGTGACATTCTTGTTGAATCCTTCAAACTGGATAATAGATGATGAAACAATATGCAATCCAGTAATTGCACAAAGATAACCCAAGGTCAAAAGAATTGTCAACAGTGTTGACATAATTCTGGTTTGTTGCCACAGCACACTAATTGTAGCCCCAAACCCATGCCAGGCATTAAATATATCATGCATTGCTGTGAGTGTCTGACACTTCAACATGGCTGCAGATATTGCAAGTTGCCGGGTCATCATGACTAGAAGAGCAGTATAAACCTTTTCTCCATGGACCACTACTGTGTCAACACAGAATGCTTGGCAAAAGCTTGCAGACATACAGTGTAGAATGCTTGGAGAGATACTTTCAAAGCAGTAACAGCAAGGACGTTGTTGATTGACACAGTGAAATGGTGTTCCGGGTGATTGAATAACATGCCAGTGAGTATGACATGGATTGTGACAAGGAAAACATGAAGTCTGTAGCACATGTAGGGAACAGTGCAATCACATTGAAATGGTGAGTGGTTTGGGTCATCACTGGCGAGTAAAGCTAGGGACAGTAAACATGACAATTAGAATGAAACATGCAGGAAACATCATACTTGTGCTGGTCGAGTCGTCCGTGTTTCGTGTTGTAGCAGACCGAATCTCTTCATCAGATTCTGAAACTACGTTGCAGTTGTACAATTCTTCGCCATGATACGGAGGACCAGCATACGATTCGTGCATGCCTAGCTGTATTTCGAATCGGGCAGTCTTGATGGCCAGCAGATGGCAGTCGGCGATCAGTGCAGCAATGTGGTTGAGAAGGAAGTGGGACAACTTATGTCTACGGTTTTCGATCACTCGTCAGGTATATGTACAATGATTCGATCACCGCGCATCACGCTCCTTTGCGACAAAATCACGGGGGCTATGCGATGACAACGTTATAATTAAATAACGGCATCTCATCGGACGCCTGCCTTCTCATTCCTGGCATGCCAGATCCATGATCCATCGCGTACGGGAGGTAGCTAATTTTAAACTGGTCTTCTCTTCAAGGCCCTCAGTGAAATTGTACGGTCCGCTGACCATGCTCTATCATTGGTACAGCAAGATCGGATCAGTGTCGGAGTTACTTGGAGCCAAGATTTCTGTCCCAGAGAAAAGTCAAGCAAGCAGGCTGTGCCACACGATGAACCGAAAAAGTTTGATTGTAACTGCTTCCCGCCATTTCTATGATCAAAGTATGTACATAGGCAGCGTTACCATCTTCTAGGTCGCTTGCGACCGTCATTCCATCCGACGATGGCTGTGGTCAACTTACTAAACTTTCCCCAGTGTCCTGCGGGTGCCTTCTGAATTGGCTCACTTTTCTGCATTGCAGACTAGTGGATCATATCCGTTCACCCACAACGTTACCGTGATTAAATATTCCATGCTTCCGCTGACCTATCTCAATCGAAAACGTGACCAAGTACAAGCACTACAGATCCTTCTTCGCCTGCACAATGACGTGCATGTCTAAAACATCATGTTGACTACTTGCAGAACACTATAGACCCTGTACTAACGACCGTTTGGCGGACTCCACCTGCTTACCATGCATATCCTATCACAATCACGTCAACCAATTCCTCACTTAATGCATACCAACTGACCCAGTCCATCAAACCGAGATCAAGAGATTATGTACCAGTGAGTCGATGTGATCATTCATGCGACCGACTAGGGACAATATCTCCCAGCTTTGCCGAATATGACCCAGTTTGTGTCTTGCAACCGCTGTAACAGTGCGATGATGACCAATGCACGCCATTCCATGTGATTTGCATCATACGTTCGCCGTCCATGTGAAAGACCATCCTCTTTTCATATGCACAACTCCATAAAGCAAACCAGATAAAGCGGAAGAAAACATGAAGATAAGAGAAAATGAAAGAAATGAATCCGCAACATAAGATGGATACAACGGCTGCATGAACATTCACTTCAAAAAGCGAATGCAGATATTCGTCAAAAACATGGTTGTACCGTTCAATGAATCGAA
>JBBPTK010000817.1:0-11232 GCA_038094135.1 Spongiforma cf. squarepantsii
TGGGTAGCATAATACCCAGTAGGCAACCTGTTCACCCTGGCTACATCATAGGCATAATAGGTTGCGGAGTATTTATCTATCGAAGGAAAGACCTTGTAAGCGAGGGACCCATAAAGCCAAACACCACAAGCTTTTTTGCATAGGTGTTTTCGAGGCTTTTTCAGATCGAGGCTTCGTGTGATGCCTTCGCTGTCAGTGTACGTGAACAGTTCAAATCTGGGCATCGTATATGATACTATGCAGAGGGAGATGAAGATTTGAAGAGAGTTGTTAAAAGGAATCCTTCAGTGAGTCGAAGTACTTAGTTGATGCGGGAGTTACAAACTCCTGTGCAATATACTGTACATATATAGCTGCCAGGTGAGTCACATCTACGTGAATTACCGGACTGATTTTTGCTCCCAAGGATCAATGCAGAGAAGTAGAAAAATAGGAAATCTGTCACGCGAGTACTGTTAACACGGTTGGAGATTGTTGAAATATTGCCGCTTTGCTTTCTCGGCGCGGCAACATTTACCCGCTCTTCCTCACAGTTTGAGCTGATCTTCTCGTTCGCAGACTAAAAGGGATCGATTTGATAGATCCCTCGATGGCCCAGCTAACGAAAAAAAACATCACAACGCCATCGATGGTCTCATGGAAAAAAGAAGCTGCGATTCAATCGATGCAGCGAAGAAGAGAAGATATTCATAACAAGTGATCGATATGTAATCCTGTCAACGGCGCTAGCGTCTACCAGTATCAACACAGCCATGAAGTAGCGAGGCAGAACAGATGCCTCAATTTGTGCATAAAAAATACCATTGTTATTTTTTTTACTGACAGGATTATACGGTTACCGTTGCGGAACCTCCTTTGATGAAGGTCTAGATGTCACGAGAGCCTAGGTCCGCTGCTAATGAGATTCCTAATTTGGGGACGGCTACGGCAGCCTATCTTGAAGACGTTTTTTCTTAGTGATGCCAGACCTCGTGATTCGTGAAGAGGGAGTCACACAAGGATGGATTGGACTAGAACTCCGATCCGAGCTGCCTGGTGCCAATTCGACACCAGTAGTAAGTACATGAGTGACATTGTGAATCCTCGCAGATCCAGGTCATCTCGCGCAGGTTGCAAGTCTCCGACCAAGTGCAGAACTAGTATGTGAAGTAATGATAATACCAAAACACTGGGTGCATGCCGGGAAGGTGGTAATGAGGACTACACACTGACAAAAACCGGAGTTAGCACCGTCTATCAAATGATCCATCCAGAATTTCCTATATTACCGGTGCTGATGCACAACTAGCTTTGGGATCTATTTCTTCCGCTCTCGATTTGCAACGTGGCTATCAGCTAAAGGGTAAACAAGAACAAACATAAGATGTGAAATTCGGTAGGCGACAGCTTTCAAAATTTACAAGGCTAGAGAGCCTACGCACTGCGTAGATCTGCTACCCCATCTACAACGTATACACCATATATTCTGCAATTCATGCGCCGGTCGACTCTCTCAGGAACTCTGGGGAAAGAAGCAAGAGCAAAAACAGGAAATGGTCAGCTGACCCTAGAAGCCTGAAAAAAAAAATATACAAAGCGAATAGAATAGTGGAAAGCTCACCCCGCGTTAACTCATAAGCTGCGAACGTGCTTCCAGCAGCTGGTATACTGCGCACAATAACGTAATCTTTGCTCACATAGCTCGTGAAAGTGCATAAAAACCTACCTGCGCAGTACTGATAACAGAACATCGAATTGGTGATTTGAACGCCTGAAAAAGATACGAACTCACATGACGGACTCAATCCTTTGAATAGACCCTTGCTAGAAGAAGCGGTCACCTGATAGAGCATACATCTTTCACCCGCAAATGGAACGAAACGTACAATCCGCTCTCGGCAAGAATGGCTCTGAATTCTTCGTTGATATAAGCCCATGGACGTGACGTCGGGGGCGTGGAGCGCAGTTGAACACGGGATTTGATGACGTCTGTAAGGAAACGGGGTCAGGGTCGGGTTTAACAAGAATGTGGATGTGTACCAAGGGGATAAGACGAAAGCCAGTATGCGAGCTGCGGAGGTGCTTCAGCCAAGACGAAAAAAACGATGTGTGGCACCTAACGAACCCCTCCGGTCGAACCGCTTGCAAGCAGTGCCCACACGGGAACTTGTTGACCATATATACCTTGGAATTTCCGCTTGGAAAATTCAAATGCTTTGAAGGGACAGAAGTCGGATGCAGTTAAATCAAGGATTGAACCTGAGTACCACCATCAGGGTACAAGATGAAACGAAAGCTCACCTCCGTAGAACCTAGTCGCATGAAAGGATCACATTCTTGTACGAAATTATAGGTAAGGTATTACTTACCCAGCGTACGCAGGAATCTCTCTCGCGACGGTGATCTAAAAGGTAGGGATCCAGTTAGAATGACCATCTAGGCTCTCCGAAAACACGACGAAAAGATGGAACGTCTCATCCCCTGAACTATACTAATGAAACTGTACCGTCTACCGGCATCTGGATAAATAGAGACGGTCGCTTACCCAGTATCCTCTCATGATGCCCTTCTTAAAGCCCCATTCTTTCCACATCTCCCTTGCAATGTCCCGGAGTCGTTTATCACCTGCAGAACCATACTGACCTTGCATTCTTACTTTAAACATTTCGACTGTAAAGTCCTAGTAAGAGAGGAGGCAAAACGGGAAAGGGTGAATGATTAGAACCCACCAGGGCTAGCAAGAACAGCATTGATAGCACCAGCCAAGCCGCCCGCGAGGGCAATCTGTGGTATGGTTAGGTCCGGAAAGGGAGAGACAACTTGTTTCGATGCTGCATATGCGGCAAAGAGGAGAGAATTCACTCCGGCAATACCTAGAAGCGGACTAGCCATCCCTGTTCCAGGCATGCGAGAATGGGGAGACGGGGGAGAGTGTATGGCGCAAATATGGTTCAACAGGTCAGTCTAGCTCGACGCAAGCGTTGACGGAAGAGACGAGAGTGGAGTGCTAACCTTTGTACAACGCAAGGAAACCCTCTTTTCGGATCGTCTGGAGTAGGATGTCCATAGGTCCTTTCTTCCGAGTAAGAAACTTTGATTCAGAATGCGACGACAAATGGGAATGATGTGCGACTCACAAACATTCCTTCTATATTCCCAGCATAC
This sequence comes from Spongiforma cf. squarepantsii, assembly GCA_038094135.1. Lineage (NCBI taxonomy): Eukaryota > Fungi > Basidiomycota > Agaricomycetes > Boletales > Boletaceae > Spongiforma > Spongiforma cf. squarepantsii. Next base: position 3,145 of record JBBPTK010000817.1, read on the forward strand.
ACGTCAAGTGAATCAGCGCGATGAAGGGTGGTACCTCTTGCACGACGCACTAGGAGCGATCTGTGCACGCGTCTTGATAGTATCGAGGGGTTGACCGACGAGCACCTGCGCGGCACCTCCGAAACTACCTGCGATGAGGTCATTGATAGTGGAAGTATATGGACTGGCTGGGGACATGATGAACGACGAAGTTGAAAAACTCAAAGAGAAGAGACAGTCGATGTCGTGATGTCGCCATCATGGTCATTCCAAACTCTCGTGTCAACAAATTACGAGACGGCCCGCCAAAGAGTTCTTTTGAATCACTCTCATTTCCTGAACGACCACTGCGAGTCTATATTTCGGACGCGACTAGACTTGAGAATGATACTACATATCGGCTCACAGGTTGCGGATTCACTCGGACGTATCATGAATTGTCTGGGAGAGTCGGGCAAGGTCGGGTGGACACTGTCATGATCTTGTTACAAGCTTGTTCTGTATCTTGGGAAAGTCCGGCCACCGTGATAAGACGTGTATCCAAGTCGGGGCAGTGCTAGCATCAGCCAACCTCTGAATCGTCCGGTGAACAACACAATCTCCTCGCCTTGACCCATGTGGCCCAAGCTTCCCTGGCGGAGATCGAGAGGGTCGTCGCCAATGAATGGTATGTACTAACATTATAATTATTCACAAAATTCAGCATTGATGACCTGGGCGCTCATAGAGCGATTGTTGACTGACCATCCCGAGGGCAGCGACATCTCGCTTCAACAAGGAATTTCGACGACTGAAGAAACGAGACTTGATTATTGTGGTAAAGCCTGTCATTTTTCCATCATTCCTGCAGCCCTGCTCACCGGCACATAGAACCACGCCGCATACAGACTCTTCAAGGCGCAGTTTTATCTGCGCGATTCTTATCAGACGGAGAGCATATCCTCAGCGGTGGCGAGAATGGAACGGTTCGTCGATTGAATATAGCAGAGGACCATGACCATCCAGGTGTAGTGGGCAATGCGGGAGCTTCAGCGGGGTGCTCGTCAAGTAATTCGTGCGCAGTTGTCTCCAAAGACGGCAGGTGGATCGTCGTAGTTGCTGCCGATGGCAAAAGGGTGTCGGTTTGGGACGCAGTGAGTAATGAACGAGCAATCGAGTCCGTCGAAGTGCACGAACATAAGATCACCGCGCTCGACGTCTCTCCGGACGCGTCGAAAATTGCCAGTGGATCACAAGACGGAACAGTCGTCATCTGGTGCTTGAAATCGGGAAAACGCCTAGCGGGTCCGTTCAAACATGGTCAAGGTTCGGTCTTGACCCTCCGGTTTTCTCCTGCAGGTGACCATATTGCCTACGCTGGGTGGAGTTACTCGGTGCATGTTTGCAGCCTCCGTAGCGACGGAGATTACCGCCTGCCAATGTCCATCCCGACTGACCCAGCATACTCTCTTGCTTGGTCCAATGATGGCCGTCGTCTGTTTTGTGGCAGCGGCCGCTATCAGGGGTCCATTCTCTGTTTAGACCTTACAAGCTCCATACCTGCCACATCGAAATGGCCAGGCCATCCCCACTTTGACTCCATCACTACTCTTTGCCTGGCAAACAACGGCAGATTCATCGTCTCCGCTTCCAAGTCAGAGAATTCAATCAAGATACTGGATATGCGCCAGCAGTCCGAAATTTGTGTTCTCAAACACGATGGTGGGGTACGAGACGCCGATGTCTCTCCCGATGACACTCGGCTCGTCTGTGGCTTAAATGACGGCCAGGTGTTCATTTGGGACCTCCAAAAGTTCCTCCCGAAGACCTACTTCTTTCACGTGAGTTTAGACACGAAGCTGATCATCCCATACCCATCTCTTTCATAGTCATTAACTGCTCGTCTTATACCTTCCTCTTGGGTGGATTCGCCCCCTATCGTAAGTCGTCACTATCGTTCGAGTCTTGGACACCATCTGTCTTACTGTCACGTAGTTGACGGACGTCTACAACATGGCGTACATAGCATGGAGACGGGGCGAACTAACCGAAGCAGAGATTGTATTGTCGGGTCAAATCGAACGTAGGTCGGGTCCTCTGCATTACCATCTTGCCAACAGGGCCCTCGTGCGCGCAAGACTCGGAAATCTGACCGCAGCATCGGACGACGCGCAGGAGGTACTTCTATCTCCATCCCCCCTCAGTTCCTTTCGCTCACATGTAAACGTTGGCAAGTCGTATTTCTTGCAGCCCTCGCTTGTTGCACTCTTTGCGAAGAGTCTCGTACTGTCCGGTCATGGACTGTATAACGCTGCAATAAAGATACTTGACAGTGCGCTCGAACTCTGCGATCAAACACAGATGGCCTTTGTAGGCGTGATTAAGGTGAGCATACGCCAAGATGACTAGGCCATATTTTACACCATCACTTCATCCAGGCCATCATCATCTTTGATGTCGGACTTCGCGAAGAAGGTATGCGCTATCTGAAAGACTTAACTTTCCGTTCTCCGGAGGTCACCCAGCCTTGTGCTCTTGTTGAGGTAAGCTATCTCGGTGTATCTCGTGTGCCGTTCTTACTATTGCTGCCTAGGCAAAAATGTATTTTTCCCTCGCACAAGAAGCTACAAGTTGCCAAGACTACTACAGAGCAATACAGTTATTCGCTCAAGCAAGAGAACTCTGTCCTTCTGGTCAATATCCCGAAATGGACGCCATTTCGCTCGTAAGAAATATACCAGTTTCCTACCTTGTCTGGAGCACTTATCATCAAGATGTCTATTGCCAGATGACTGGATGGACATTCGACGGTTTGAGGCTTACGATTTATCAAGATTCGTGTGAAACGTGCTACGCCGCAGGGCGTATCCGAGAGGCACTAGATATTCTTGGAGAGATGGAGCGATATTTTAGCCACGACACCCAATCGAGAAGCGACCTCAGTGGATGGCTCGCCGGTGAGTATCTCTGCGTTGTTGCTGCTCCTGACCGAGGAAACGAATTCATTCCCATCTTCGTCAGGTTTCAAGTCGCGATGCATCGAGCTGTTGAGGAGTCAAGGCGACGAGGCGATGTCGAGTGGGAAATATGACAGTGCCATCCTTTTGTACTCAGCAGCGTTGGAAATGGGGAGCCGTGCCGAGGCTCCAGTAGTGGTATCAGCTCTCTTCGTGAAACGCAGCAAAGCGCAGGCCGAGTCGCACTTGTGGGAGGAAGCCTTGAAAGATGCGGACGAGGTATGTGGATTCATTACTCTATTTCTACGGAACTTGGAAATGGATGGGTCGATTAGGCGATCAGATTGAATGACTCTTCTCCTTGGGGTTATGAGAGAAGGCATGCGGCGCTGCACAGGCTAGAGTGCTACTCGGAAGCGATTGGTGCATTGACAACCATGATCTCGAAGCTAGACGATTCTCCAGACCCAGAAGTTCGAAGTAAGTTTCCCTCTGACTCGTACAAAATGTGTAATTCCTATCCGACCTTGATTCTCTTAGAATTACGCAACAATTATATCAACCCATCGGATACGCATAACGTGGTCTGGGAGGTCTTTAGACAATGCGTCGATGATTCACCTTTCCGCCTCATTGATACCTTGAGCGGGCGGCTCTGTGATGCTGAAAATCGGGGCAGCATATTCAAAGAAGATCCAATATTCCTAGAGTTGGTCTCATCCATGACAACTCAGTTAGAGCACCATCGTATCCAGTCGGTCACCAGGAAATACTTTCGATATGCAATGCTCTCCCATAGATGGGAAGCAAAAGAGCTCGAGCTAGCAGACGTACAAGGCAGATCGGTATACGAACTAGATGCTTCGCCAGCAGTCACAAAGATCCAGCGATTTTGTCATCTGGCTCGTGACGCCAAGTGCCGATGGGCCTGGAGCGACACGTGCTGTATCAACAAGGAGAAGGACGTCGAGTTTGAAAAGTCCATCAACTCCATGTTTCGTTGGTATCACGGCTCAGCGATCACACTCGTTTACCTTGTTGGAGTTCCACCCCTGTTGATCCGAGGAGCGTTGCAAACGAGCGTGTGGATGACGCGTGGATGGACCTTACAGGAGCTACTTGCACCTCCCGTTGTTCGTTTCTACTACGAAGACTGGACTCCATACTTGAACGACACGTCTCTTAACCACAAAAAATCGGTTGTTATCATGGACGAATTGGAGGACGCGACTGGCGTCGCGACTCGGGATCTTTTAGCTTTGCAACCTGGCCCAGAAGACGTTCGGGTCAAACTTCAACTGGCATCGACACGGGAAACGACGGTCCCTGAGGACATGGCCTACGGCCTGTTTGGCATCTTTGGGGTGACGATGCCGATCATACACGGCGAGACTCAAGAAGATGCGCTTGGGCGTCTGTTTCAAGAGATCGTTGCGCGTTCGGGCGACGTGGCTTGTCTTGCCTGGGTGGGACGGCCATCGTCCGCGTTCAACAGCGCTTTCCCGGATCGCATTCAGGCTTACATGCACGACGTTTATACGATACCCGATGCGGGCGTGGGAGAGGCCGATATAGGGAGACAGGCTGCTGAATTACGGCAGACCTGGCCGCGCGAGGAGGAGGAGCGGATAGTGGGGTTGTACTGGACGGCGTATGCGCTACCTTGGGCACGATGCGCAAACCAGCACCTGTATTTGCCCTGCATCACGTTCCCTCTGGAGACGCTCATTCCAACAAGGATCGAACAAACGGATGATGTGCGGGTGTATCGTGCCACGACGAGCGAACTCGAGGATACGGATATACGCGTCCGCACGGGGGAGACGCTATTTTCTCGGAATCAGGGACCAAAGGACCTCGTTCTCGCGTGTCCGTGGATCCATGAACTGCTGCATGGAACCGCCCCATCGTTTCGTCGGAGTCGTCCCCGCCGATGGAGCTCATTCGCTTCAGATCATGATACAGGATCAGCGGGGCTGGAACGTTCGGATGACGTTGCGAGAGCGTCCAGGTTGGCCGTTCGTTTGAGAGGGCCATTAGGTGCGATATTGCTTTTGGCTCAGGGACATGGCCAACATAGGCGGGTTGCGACGGAGTACGAGATCGTCATCCGACTACGCCGTGGAGCCTCGCTGGACGACGTGAGATTGGAAACGCTGGAGGTGGTGTGATTCGAGTCTGGAAGGACATGCATGACAATGTTAGGGAGACGACTCGTCCATCAGCTCTTCGTGTATGACACGTTTCCATGTTCTGACATTCAGAGCAGAGATGGTCCTATGGACGATATCAAGCACAAGAAGATGGTCGCTGGACGGCCAGGAGCGCTATGGAACTAGGCCCGAATCAACGCACATATTCAAGTGGCCATAGCTACTATCGATAGACAGTACAATATTCTCTTCCGTGCAGAGGTATCGAAGATCCATATGTCAGGTTTCAGTGGACTTGAATTTTCCAAAACCGCTGTATCAGCCAAGCCACATCATCGGTGTCACCATTCGTTCGAGGCGTTTCAAAATGGCCTGAATTCTGCTCAATTGATATCGAGATCGATTTTTGTCGAGGCGATTGCGAGCCTGCCGCAGGATTGCATTATTCTGTTGGATATGTCGACAGAGAGATTGAGCATCATGAAATCGTATAGTGAACGTACGGACTGATCAAGGTGTTTGTTCTTGTTTACTGTCATCCCAGCATGACAATTCGGCGGTCACAGAAATGTCACAAATGGTCACAGGTAGTCACACCGTTAGAAATCAATCTCCGCAGTGGCAAGTGACACCCACTGGCAGAGTGACCATTTAGCGTGACTACTGGTATTTTTACATCTTCTTCACTTCTGCTTCGATCGAGCTCGTTCCAGCTCGCAAACCTTCAGAATACATACTAGATCTAATGTAGCTATTTAGACAATGAAAAATGTGTGTATAATTGCGTGTTCTAGGAAGGCGCCGAAATGTCATGAGTCAGACTATGACATGACTGCCGAAGTTGTTGTAAGGGATAGTACTTATGTAATCGCTTTCTAGAACACTTTTACTATTTCAGTTTTCGACACGCTTCCAGGCTTGCAAAACGGGGCTCTGCTATATGATGAATCGATGACGTTCCATAAAAAGTGATGCCTTGATAACATTTGTTGCACCCCGATCGCTTCTGACGGAATAATATCCGACCTAACTGGATAAACAGAAGGCCAGGCCGAGGTCTGGGACTAACTGCCGGCTCGACCTCAAGTTGAAGCATCCCCTTCATTTTCAATTAGATTCATATGGGGGACTCTTCACTTTGAGTCGTATGTCTCTCTTCTCGCCGCTCTTTGGCTAACTGGGTAATCATTAGCAGTCTAGTTTTCTGGACGATTCAGAAGCCGCGCTGTACAAACTAACAAATAACAATCAAGATTGATAGATTGTGCAAGGACTTTCATCGTCTGGTACAGCCTTGTTATACGACGCGTCTGATGCCACAGGAGAACGGAGCCAAGGCGACACTACCGTTCTTGGTGAGATTAGATCGGTATACGTACCCAAGCCTAATTTATCATTCTACGTGTGTACTTATACAAATGACATTAGATCTGTGGATCTTTTCCTGTGGCAGCGAGCATCCTCCCAAGATGTTCGGAATTACCATACACCTGAATACTAGCCATTGCGTGAGGACGTGCGCACATTAAGCCATTTGCCCTTGCATGATAACGACCCTCTGATCGTGAATGCACGAGGCGCGCGTTAATGCGTTGATGAGTTTCAATGTCTCACTTTCGTTGCCTCCATTGTGGTTGCTGGAATTCTCTTCTTGGCTAAGCTTCGGATCGCAGGTATTCATAGACGGTGCGTGTCCGATCACTATCGAGTCACATTCATCAAGGACTAATGCTGGCTTATACTGCAGCCGCCGGTTTTATGTGCTCGCTGCTGGGGAAAGGATCTCCGTATTCGCAACTTTGGCGCACATCACGGAAATTTCATAATGGTACAAGCTCATCAACGCAACCATACACTGCAGTCGTGCGAACAGGTCAACTATGAGCGGGATATTTCATCGGTGCCGTATATGGAAACCAGACGGCGATATGGGCTCCTCGCACCAGACGGAGTTCTAGAGAAACAGTCCATTTACCGTTGGTAATCAATGATATATAAATGAGCTTTCCCTCATTCGACAGTGTCCATGGAGAACTGCCGGTGACATATTTGTTCACAGCACATAACCCGCGGCATTCAATGGAGCAAGCATTTCGTTCCTGGGAGGAAAATCCCGTGCTGTCAGTAGACGAAAACGATCGCGAGACGAGGAACTTATCGGATGCTGGTACAGTCCGCGGAGCAGGCCAGAGAGGATGGTCAACGTTCATCATCGGTTCATATGGTTGAAGAGAGACCCTGACAAGATACCCCCGCTACTCGCCAATTGTGTCGACGTGGGAGCAGCACTTGAAAGGTCCTTTATCTACCCATGGGCTTATGTATAGCGGATATTTCCGCCGCAAACGCGGTGTTCCATGTCCAGTCTTTATTATGTCGCCGTCAAACAACAAACGTTTTAGGTCCATCTAAGCTCACTGTCCATCACGACCGGCATAGCCGTGGTACGCTTTTTGGGATGCAACATGCTGTCTTCCTGCTTCTTACCATGCCGCTGTCGTTGCATCTCCGGAAGTAGCCGAGGCCGACATTCCGTCCTCCCACATCGTATTATACGCGTGGAGTTTCGGTGAGCCGATCGAGCTAGTTGTTACAGACTCAGTCAGCCTTATTTCCAACATGTTCGACATATATGGTCGAGCCTGTCACTGTATGGGATATCGAGATAAACCATCACAGCTTATGAGTTCCGAAGTGTAACAGCTTGTACTCTGATTCTCCCACTAGACGACGCCACCTAGAGGAGCCCACATCTTTGTCTCGCATCGCTAACGTCCATAACCCCACGGTAAAGCACCGAGCTTTCGAGCATGCCGTAAGTCTGGCGTCTTTCCGTCCCCTGAACTACTGCTGCATGAGCAGTGGGATCTCTTACCAATCTATTGTTCTGGTGGCTGACGGGCGACGAATGCCATCACAGATCCGTGGTCCCATGCCCCCTCGTTCGGGCCCCCGCCGATATGATGAACTCGAACATCACTTCCGGCTACTGTTGGCATTGGCATCATGCGCGCCAGTCT
>JBBPTK010000818.1:0-11229 GCA_038094135.1 Spongiforma cf. squarepantsii
GCATCCCATCCGCCTACTGAACGTGTCACTCAAATTCTCAAGAGCGTTCATGCTGTTCTCCTTCACAAAGCGCTCCCGGAGCTGCGCGAGACATGGTACCAGGATTGCTGGAAACCGGTCAATGTATTGAGTCACATTCCCAGCGACGGTATGTATTCCTATCCTTCACCTTTGCAGTACTTATCGTCATTCAGGTGGACCTGGATGTCCTCATTTAAACGGCTCGGTTATACCAATCAAACTGGTGGAACGCTTGAACAGCACTAGGGTGCAAACGAGCCTGTCAACGATGGTTTCGGCACCGACAGGCACGACACGCGAACCCTCAGTGGTGGCGAGGCTTACTCAGAAACTGGATGCTGTTGACCTTGGCACTGTCATGGCTGCATTCTCCAAGTTCCGTCTCCTACGGGCAGTTGTGAGCGAGATTTACCTGTGCATTGTTGAGAAGCCTGGCTTCGAGAAGGCACAATGGCAACACATGCTTGAGGAGAACCTGGTACCCAAACCAATTTGTGGTCCTGTTGTCCAGATGATGCACGAGTTTGCTAATCGGTTGGGTGAGTATCCTGCTTTTATTCATAATTCTTGGCTCACGTACTTCAATTCAATAGTGTACTAGCTCTTGCTAGCGGCATTTTGTGGACCTGTCTATTCATTTGTACTAGCTTCGAGTTGCTAGCATTTGTGACCCTGCTTATGCATTTCAATTTCGTTGACAGTATGTTACTTGAATTTTCTTTGTCTAAGGGTCAATATATGGAGTCGTAGAAAAGGTCAGCCTCCGTTACATCTAATTACTGAGCACTTTTCGACCCGTTGTCTACCATGGCTCGGCAGAGGCTAGGTAAAAGCCAAAAGACACGACCTGTCATAGTGATGGCGTCAAAAGTTGACCGTCGTGCCAACCTCTTAGCCCTCACGTCTGACGTTAACACTGCGCGCACAGCATATTTTGACCAGGTCCATATGATATCTAAGAAGCACGGCCGGTAGGCCTATGTTTAAACTGCTCACTCTGGCTGCTAACTTGTTGTATTTGTAGCTCTGAGCGCTGGGTGCATTGCCAGCTGTATCTCGGTGGCTCTGCTGGCAAGAAGCACCACAGTACAAATGCCTGGAATGCATTTGTCCACGAACGGTTGAATGAGATCAATGAAAGTATGCCGCTTTTGTTTTTTACATGTCTGCATTTAAAATTTTACTAGGGCTTCCGAAAGGCCAGTGCTGGAGGCTCACGCAATTCATCGATGCTCACAAGGGGGTGCTACATAGCAATTACCATGCGTTGACGCCCGGTCAGAAGAAGGCGTATGAAGTACGTCTCGCACAAGCGCGTGCAAAGCGGCAACAGCGAACTGTTCGAGACAATCCCAGGGGCATTAATTGAGATATGCAAGCCACTTTCCAGGCTATGCATGAGGAGGTACGTGACCCGTATTATCTTACTACCATTCATTTGATAGTGTTCTCGAAGTGGACTGCTATATGTACTCGCTTGGGTGTCGAGGGCTTTTATGTTGTTGTTAGGGGTGGTGTGGAAGATCTTAGTGGCCCGAAGCTTTTCTTTACTGAGAAGGCTGAGAAGTTTGCTCACAGTGTCCTGGACCTTGAACCATGTCGCATGGCATTGAAATTGGAGTCGTTTGTCATCTCTGGGCTTGGTAAAGTGTCTCTGTTTTGCCAAAACATAACTTTTAACCTAACTACTATATGATAGATTCATGTGCTGCCTTAGCACGAGAGCCAACATGCTCGCTCAACAAGCTTGTCAGTGACTGCTGCTCGATGGTTCAAGAAGGACTCAGTAAGTTTTGCTCACAAATTTATTACACACGTACTAATATACATAGATGTCATCATTCAGGAGAAGAACAAGGATAACAGGAAGACCACCAGGATAAGAATGAACTACGACAACTACGAGCGCTGTATTGTTGAACAGCATGGTGTTGCTCTCATCAATTGGCCTGAAGATCTCCTTCCAGTCCGAAACCCATCGCGTGTTGGAGGTCGAGATGCACTCCTGCTTCTCTTTGATGCACTTACTCAAAATAGATGCCATTGGATTATGCTCGCAGCCGAGCAGCTTGAAAGACGCGTTACGAACAACCGTTTGCGCCAGGCCAATGGTGAAGCCATGTACAAGCTCCGAAAGAAGCATACCACAGCCACAGCCAAGAGCTGTGGCATCATCATCGGGGCCGATAGCGGCATGGATGGAGGTAGTGACAGTGAAATTGATGGAGACGAGTAAAAAGAACTTTGCTAACATACATGCTTTGTTGGATAGCACTAGAGTGAAAACCTACATCATAACATATCATAGAATGTCCGAAGTTTAAAAGAAATGTACATAGTCAATGTTCTAGCATGGACAGATGAACACCAAGAGTGTACACAATGGCGGGGGCATCATGGATGTGCTGTAAGAAAGTAGAGCAGTTGGGAACCGAGGGGGATCGTAGGTTGGGTATGGACGCTAAGCCTGTCTTGACGAGCGATGAATGAGAGCAGCAGCGTGCAAGCAAAAAGCACCCAGAGCAGCGGGGACAGTGTAAAAGTGCTGCACGAAAAAGAGCAGCTGAAAACCAAGAGGGATCAAGAGATAGGTGAGGTCGCCGTGACTGTCATCACAGACGACAAGCAAGAGGGGCAGTGGGCAAATGAAAGCACCCAGAAAAGCTGGGACACAAAGAACATGCTGTGGGGGTTAATAGTACTACGCCAGGAACCGGGGGAAATGGAGTGCACGAAAGCACCAGAAAGGCAGGAGAAGGCAGGGACGTTGAGAACATGCTGTAGGGGGGAAAAAAACAGCTAAAATAGCCACAGGGAGACGAGAGAGAGGTGTGGTCGCCATGCCGGTCGTTTCCAACAACAAACGAGAGCAACAATTGGTGCATGAAAGCACCAGCAAGACGGGAGAGTGCAAAAGCATTGAGAACGAGCTATAGGAAAAAATGAGCGCTAATTAACTGTGGGGGAGTGAGGGATAGACATGCTCATAGTGCCGATTGTTCCTGACAACGAGCAAGGGCGGTACAAGGCGCCGAACAGCGCCCAGCAAAACGGGAGTGTCTGGATTACTGAGAACATGCTGTAGGGGAAAAAAGGCGGCTGAGAGACTGGAGGAAACAAAGGATAGATGAGGTCGTCATACCTGGCATTACGGCAACGAGCGAGAGCAACGGGAAGCACACGCAAGCGCCCAGCAAGGCGGGGACATTGAGAAGATGCTGCAGGAAAAAAAGAGCAGCTGGGAAACCGCGGTGGGGCGAGGGATGGGCGTGAGCATCGTGCCAGTCGTTCCTGACGAGTCGGGGCAGTTTGAGGGGGGCAGAGCCCACGAAGGAACACGAGGCGTTGAAACCGTGCACTGGAAGTCCGAAATGCGGCTAAGGGCATAGGGGAGCGAGGTCGTTGTTGGCATCGTCCCAGACGATGAAGAGCGCAGGCTATGAGCGCACAAGCGGGTGACGGGCGTAGTTGGAATGGAGGGAACGTGATAGGCCTGCCAACATCGAAAAAGATCAGGAAAATCCGACGGGAATACGAGGACGAGGCGTGCTTGTCGTCACAGACGATGAGCACGAGTGGTTGAAGGAGCATGAGAATGGGGTGGGGAACGACGGGCGCAATAGGCCCTGGCAACGACGGGTGCATAGTGTTTTAAAGTCCAGTTGTGAACTGGTAGCGCAACTGGCAACTGGACCGGACCGCAACTGATCGCAACTGGACTGCAGTTGCCGGTTGCGACAGTTGCAGATGGAAAAAGACTGCAGTTGCAACCGGTGTACAGCCACCTCCTATGTATATTACCATATTTAGTAATTTTTGGTAATTTTTTGGGATTTATTTGAGGCATATATGACTCAAAAACCATTTTTGAATGTCAAAAAATGACAAGTCCGCCGAAAATACTCATATCTCGCCCGTTTCTGAACCGATTTTCGACGTTAGTAGCTCAGAATTTAGCTAGGAATCACATCTACATTTCATTCAGCCACATCTAAGCGTGAAAACCAGATGCGGACAGCGCGCGGACCGGTCTTTCAAAAGACCGGTTGCAACCGGTCTTTTTTGGTCCGGTTGCCAGTTGCCTTATTCGGAAAAATTCTGCAACCGGTTGCGGTCCGGTTGCCTCATTAGGAAGCCAAAAAACCGGACCGGACCGGACTTTTAAACACTATGAAAACTAGTCTTGATCAGTCTTTTACCAGTCCGCAACCAGTCATGACTGGTCTTCTGGGTGCCTGGAATATACTACACATTCCCACGGTTCGATCACACCAAAGATTTTGCAAATCAGTTGAGATCTCATTGAGATATGAGTGATTTAAGTTTTTATCTTAGATCTCAAAATACATACCCGAATGATCATTTTCTACTTGATCGCAATGTGATCAGTGATCTTAGCGGTGGCTGTACCGGCGTTAATAAGGAGTAAATGTGAGAATCTGAGCTACTAATCACATCGATCCGATCATCCGATCTCAAGATATAGACATTTATATTTTTTACCTCCTTAAAAGCTAGATCAAAGATTAAAGTACCAAATAAAATAGCTAAATTCTCAATAAAATTATGGTAGATGGGGTTGATGGGTAGCTAATAGGGGCTACCTATCAGTCGCGGTCCGGACTGGTGGCAACTGGTTTTTGATCAGTCTTTCATTTTCCCAGATCTGGAAAGACCAAGACTGATCTTTTCCACAACCAGACAAGACCAGGACCAATCAGGACCGGTCCTAATCGGTCTGGTCCGGTTTGGTCTCGGTTTCTTTGCGGTCCTAGGACCGGACCTTTAAACACTATTGGAGGAAGTAAAATATTCAAGGTTTTTGTGATCAGAGACAACATTGATTGGAGTTCCAGAACCTTCAAGGTAATGCCACCAATGCTGGAAGGCCTCAAAGATGGCCAACAGCTCCTTATCATGGACATTGTAGTTGAGCTCTGGCATGGTAAGGGTGTAGGAGTAAAACATGACTGGGCAGATCTCCTTGTCGGGGCATTCAATGGACAGGATGCCCACAATGGCATAGTCTGAGGCATCAGTTTCAATGATGAGCAGAGCATCAGGCATCCAATGAGTCAGGATAGGAGCAGAGGTGAAGGCAGTCTTCAGCTGCTGGAAGGCAGATCAACACTCCTCAGTAAAGTTCCATCAAGTGTCTTTGCAGGTTAAACAAGTGAAAGGAATGACAATGTCGGAGTAATTGAAGATAAATCTATGATAGAAATTTGCAAAGCCCAGAAAGGATTGGATGTCTTTAACCTTGCAGGGTTTGGGCCAGTTGGAGATGGCCTTGACCTTTTTGGGTGACATAGACAGACCATTGGTGGAAAGCTGAAAACCTAGATACTTGACGGAGGAAGAATGGAACTCGGACTTCTCCAGTTTAGCATACAAGCTGTGCTTGCGGAGTTGGTGGAGCACTTCATGGACGTGTTCCTTATGAGATGCCATGTTGGAAGAATATATGAGGATGTCATCAAGGTAGACAACAACACAAACATCAAGGAGATCACCAAGGACATGGTTAATGAAGTGCTGGAAAGTGGCGGGGGCATTGGTAAGGCCAAAGGGCATGACACACCATTTGAAGGACCCATATTGGGTATGAAAGGTGGTCTTCCACTCATCACCTTCCACAATGTGGACAAGGTGGTAGGCATGGCAGAGGTCCAGTTTAGTGTATACCCGAGCCTTTGAAGGGGCACCCAGCAGGTTGGAGATCAGTGGGAGAGGGTACTGATCTTTCTTGGTGATTTTATTTAAGCTGTGGAAGTCAATGCACAGGCGGAGAGAGCCATCCTTTTTTCAGGCAAAAAGGACTGGAGCTCCATGAGCAGAGGAGGACTGTTGGATGAAGCTGCAGCTGAGGTGCTCATTGAGGAACAAGCAGATAGACTCAAGCTCAGAAGGGGAAAGGGAATACATGTGCCCAAGAGGAGGGGAAGTACCTTCCTCAAGGTCAATCTTGAGGTCGAATTCACGATGCAGTGCAAGCTTGGAAGCTTTCACCTTACTAAAGACATCAGTGAAGTCATGGTAATCCTTGGGGACAGAGGAGAGGTCAGGCAGAGGAGGTGTGGGATCGGTGGAGGCTGAGTGCATCTTCACAAGGTCTTCAGGGTGGATGTACATGGTGAATTGAGCACTACCTTCAAGCTTGCAAGCACATACATACACCACAGCATTGATGAAGGAGATACTCGGGGGAGTGGGAGGTGAGTTGGGGATGGTCAGAGTAGGGCCAGATGCCTTGGTGTTGGAGACAACCGGAGGTGGGAGCATAGAAGGCTCAATGGAAGGGGGCGCCAGGGGCACTGGCACTCATTGCATACTTGATTGGAAGCTGATATGGCCCAATACCCAATCAATCGACAGATTGTTGCGGATGAGCCAGATGTGTCCTAGAACAAGGGAGCAAGAGGAGTCCAACAGAGTGACATAGAAAGTTTCGAAGGTGACATCACCAGAAGGGAAACAGAGGGACAGGTCAACAGTTTGGGAAATGGTGGTGTTGGATGTTCCATCTAGGAGTCAGAGTTGTAGTGGAGGGACAGAGCAAGTGGAAAGGGAGTATTTATTCACAAATGCAGAATCTACAAAACAGTGCATAGAACCAGAATCAACTAGAGCAGGTACAGAAGCAATTTCTGGGGAGACGATAGAAATGGAAGGCATAAGTGCATTGGGGTCAGAAAGAGCGGACGCATTGAGGTCAGAAAGAGTGGATGCATTGAGGTGGATCTCCATGAGAGCATGAACAGAGTCAACACAGTCCCCAGGTCATGCAGAGTTCTGGAGACTGCTGACTACTATTGCCTCCTTGGTGGAGGTAGTCACATCTCCAGTTGGAGTGACCATAGCAGCCCATGCCTTAGCCTTGGCAGCCTTGGAAGAGGACTTAGGACAGTCCTTGGCTGTACTATGTCTGGCTTGTCTGCAGAACATGCAAAGCTTATTGTCAAAATGCTGCTGGCGTTCCTTCTTGGTCAGCTTGCCGTCCTTTCTGATGTGGGGGCCATCAGGAAATTGTGGAAGAGTTGATATTTCCAGACAAAAATGACCAAGAAATTAATAATCAGCTATGAAAAAATAATTGTATCTATGGAATTATCTACATATAATCATAATGTTGATATACCTATAATGGCTTATATGCCTTGATTGATATTGTATCTACTATCATTTGATTCTCAAAATGACATGCTGTGACCATATTTGTATAATTGTGATATTGAAATGGTAATAACCAAAGCATAATTATTTCATCAGATAATATTTTATCAATTTTGATCACAATGATATTCATTGTTATTTGATTATTTGTGTCTTTCATTCTGTTTTTACTCTGATCAGTTATTATCATGTGTATCTTGATAAGCACAGTGATGTAAATGAACTACATAGTCAATATTGCAAGGGACTATATTGTGTTCAAGGCATATGTCACAATGATAGTTCACATACACTTGTTAATAGTAGATAAAGTAATACACAAGATTATCATTTACTCATCAGTTCCTCAATGCTGCAGCATGGCATGGCTCATTGGCAGCTGGTGGCTATGCTTGCACACACCCATTGCCCCATTAGTTACTGGTACAAACTTGGTGAGTGCCATGTGTTTGCCAGCAGATTCTAACCTTTTTCACAAGATGTACTAACATGCATGTGATCAATGAATAAGTACATGCTATAGTATCAGTCACAGATTGTCAAGCAAATAGAGTCAAGAACAAAGAGGTAAGGAATGTCAGGATATGGAGAGAATCATTGTCAACAAATATACTACATGTGAAACTAGTTATCAGCAAAGCAAATATTTTGGCACAGGGGTACTACTAGGATCTGTAGAGATCCATGATGATTTATGTAATAATAATCAGACTGCTCTTAATAATTAGACAAGTTGATGTGTCTTCTCATCCTGCCAAGCAAGCCATCTTGCACTCATCCAGAGTCAATGACTGACTTTTGCACTCTTTTTTCACACTCCACTGAGCTCTGCAATGAATGGATCCAAGTCAAAGGCCAGTTTTTCTCATGGAGGGCACAACACACAGCCTGTACAAACAAGATAACTAGATCAGGCCATGACATATTACTATCCTACCATTAGTGAGTTTTGTACCAAAATCAAAAGTCATCCACAATCTGCAGTGTAATTCTCCTATCCATACATTTCAAGATAATCTTCTAGGACAGACTCTGACATTGATGCCAGGTCACCTAAACT
Source organism: Spongiforma cf. squarepantsii (assembly GCA_038094135.1). Classification (NCBI taxonomy): domain Eukaryota; kingdom Fungi; phylum Basidiomycota; class Agaricomycetes; order Boletales; family Boletaceae; genus Spongiforma; species Spongiforma cf. squarepantsii. Next base: position 8,255 of record JBBPTK010000818.1, read on the forward strand.
GTCAGAGCAGGAATCTGAGTACATTGAACTGTTCTCATTGGAGTCTTCATGCTCGTCACAAAGTACTGGGGTACCAGAACTCCCTGGAATTGAGATTGGATCAGTTATTAATTGCAAGCCAAATCCTAGATAGATCACAAATGGGTATACCTAGAACATGGCTTGAACTATTGATGTTGTCTGAACAGGTAGAAGTTGGGTGTGCCTCTGAAATTTTAGGCCCTGGAACATGAGAGTAAATGTGCCCAATACTGAGATTCCAATGATATCTCATCATCATATCACAGTCAATGAAGCTATTTGTATGGAAGTCAAAGCATACGAACCCCAGCCATACATAATTCACACCAATTAATATAGTAACATTTCCAATTGTCAGCATCATGAGTGCATGATGACAGGGCGACACCATTGGGGTGTGACATACCATCAGTGAATGACAGTATTATATGACAGGCTCGTAGAACATCAGCCAGATCCACGAAACTGAATGCATCATCTGCCGACATTGGTACAAATCTTGCAGTGTTGAAGGTTAAATGTCGCCATCCCAAGGAGCATTCCTCTGATTCCAACAATTCAAACCACCACACCCAAAGAAACTCTATATGCCATGACTGATAACCCCTGGACCCTGGACTGGTGTATATAATGTTAGCATGAAAAATCCCCAAAACCCAAGCATAGCAAAAGGGATGCTGAGAGGATCCATCCAAGCATGATAATAGCATCACCTCATGGTGGTCAGTGCACAGGTTGATCACATCAGACTTGCACCAAAGTCATAAGTAGTATAGTTTACTTGGAGTACTTTGTGCCAGTAGATTTTGTTGCTTTTGAAAACAACGTTGGTCAACTTTGCACTGAGGACATCATACCCTGGCTCTACATTGAAGGGGGTGTCTGACTTATGGGATGGGTCAGTGCCTCAATGAACAATGAGTATCTGAGGCAAGATGTGTGCCCTGAGCAAATCCTGAGATCACAATGAATGCAATGCTTGTTTCAGGAAGAAGACAAAACTCACTTTCATCACTGGATCACCCAAATTGTTTTGCACAAACTCTGTGAGTTGCTCTGGGAGATTCTGAGACTGACCAATAACATGGTGGTGTTCTGGTGCATGAGGTATGGGGTCTATCAAATTTCATGAGCGAAGCCTAGCACAAATGCTGTGAATGTGTGCTTGTTGGTGCTTGATTGATGCCAGTTGTTGGATATATGTACTCCTTCTGGTTTGTCCTCTTAAAGCGACTTTTGCTCATCCTATGTTCCAGTTCACCCTAAATAGACTATGGGTATCAGAACAATCTCAACATAGATTAGCACTTACTGGCTGCATTGAATAGGAATTAGTAGTACCAAATAACTGAATGTGTGTGGGATAGTTGGCGAGTGTGTGAAGCTTGTATGTTTGAAGACTGAGTTTCTTTGGTCAGAGAGCACTACCATTTTGAGACTGTCCAATGGCCACTGCTTTTGGATTTTGACATTCTTGATATCTTCTGTGGGCATTGGCTTCACGATGTAGTTCCTTGGTTGGAAAGGAGGGGCAGGTGTCAGAGATGAACCTATGGAGATGGTTAGTGAGGTCCTTAGTTACTTGTTCCAAAATATTAAGAGTCTTGTCTGTGTGTAAGCACAGTTTGGCAAGCCCATGCCAGTGGCAAAGCACAAAGAGAAGCCACATGATTTGACAATTGTAGGAATCCCGCAATGAGCCTGCGAAAACCAGGACTGAACACTGGATACAATATTTCAGTAATGGGTGCGAAGAGAAGACAAAACAAACCTGTAATATGTCCTCAAAATCCCATGCAGCCAACTTCTTCAACTCAGAGACATTCCCATGAAAACACTGAATGATGTCACAACCAAAGGATGGGACCTTACAAAAACTTGTATACAAGGTAGATAGTATTAGTATCAAAGAAATATAAGTGCTTACTGAGTATCGAGCTTGGTGAGGGAAGTTTCTTTTACACTGTCAACTATCTGAAGTAGATGGATTAGTATGGCCTTCCAGACACTGAGTTCAAACTCGTGTAGTAGGTCTACGACTAGTATGAGAAAGAAGTCGAAACCTGTGTGTCTTAACCTGTCTGAAAAAGCATTCTAGTCAAAGCATGCTAAGAACTGATGTTGGTTTGATGATGAAATACATGAAATACTTACAACTGTTGGAACAAGAGACTCATCCTTGAGTTTGGCCTCTACTTGGGCAGTATCTATGACATATCCTTTTCTAGTGTTTAAAAGTCCAGTCTGGTCCAGTTTTTTGGCCTATTTTGGAAGGCAACTGGACCAAAACCAGTTTTGGTAATTTCCTAATTAAGGGCAACTGCAACTGGACTGAAAAAGACTGGTTGCAACCGGTCTTTTGAAAGACCAGTCCACACCCAGACCAGAACTGGTTATGATGCTTAGTAATGGCTGTATGAAAGTTAGATTGGATTCTTAGCTTGAATCTGGGCTAGTAATTGCCAAAATCAGTCAAGAAATTACCCAATATGGTAATATACATAGGGGGTGGCTGTATACTGGTTGCAACTGGTTGCAACTGCAGTCTTTTTCCATCCAAACTGAGGCAACTGGCAACTGCAGTCCAGTTGCAATCAGTTGCAGTCCAGTCCAGTTGCCAGTCTTTTACCAGTTGCACAACTGGACTTTAAAACACTATTCTTTTCATAGATCAATGAACAAGCTGAGGCGATCTTGTTGCGATGGTCGACAGTATCATCTTTGTGAGCTAAAGTCATATGCAGTACCGTATCACTGTTGGTCACAATGTTTTGGATCTGGTCCTTCTGGATGAGGCATCAGGCATCAGCAAACTGACCTTTTCAGACCACAGAATTGCCAGACCAGCCACATTGCCAAGATCTATACAATCTGCACAGACATGTGGCTGTGTCTTTGTGAACTGACTCATCTCGGACTACAGAATCCACAGATGCACACACATTGCCAATGTC
>JBBPTK010000819.1:0-11229 GCA_038094135.1 Spongiforma cf. squarepantsii
GGAGCAGTGAGTTCCATATCGTCAAATCTTCGCGAGAGAAAGGCAAACAGCCAAGCGTAGTGACCGGGGAGAGGCGCCTCAAGGACACCAGAACACTGAACCAGAGTGAGTCGTGCCTGCGGTGGGATATTGACAAAAGACAGAAATGCGACGATAGTTGACAGTGGAGCAGTGAGTGCAAAGTAAGCAAGACAGGTCAAGTCGACCCTCGCGGCATTGGCACGCGCCTCGCTATCAAGAAAATCTGCAGCGTGGTCAAAGGTGGCACAACCGAGCTCCAGGTACACGAGGCATGGCATACGACCCAGAACGGCAGGCAACCCCTCCATAGGCAACCGAAATTCGATATCAACAAAGTTAACAATGAGGGTTGTCAAACCACCCAACGTGAACGAACTCCACGACGCCGAACAGAAGATTAGCCTCAACGTACGAAGGGCTGGAGTATCTCCTTTGAAGGGCACCAAGGGAGAGTCCCACGGTGCTCTGTAATCCAATATCTGCAAATGTTGCAGGCGAGGGGCAGGAGTAGAAATGAATCGAGAAGCAGACGGAGAATTGAGGAGGTCTGCGATGTGTAGCCTGCTGAGACAGAGCTCTTCGATACGTTCGATGTGATCTGCTATTTGCTCGAAAACAGCAAGTTCATCCTCAACATTGAGCTTCAGCGACACCTGTTTCGATCTGGCCAGTAGCTCCTCTCTCCAGCGTTGCGACACCCTGGAAATATAGGACCAGGGAGTGGGACAATCCATCGCCGTATTCCTCCAATACCGACACACGTATGAGATATTTACCCAACCTGGCACGCCACAACGAACTGCATCAAGCCCCTTGGTGTTGTAATAGCAGTCGCGAGCACAAAGGATGAATATGTTTGTGAGAATCTCGATTGGAAGGCGATGGATTGGGATGAGAGAATTCCTTTGGGTATAAAGGTTTAATAGCTCCATCTTTTTTTTGACGATCGCTTCATCAATACAAGCCAGGTCCATGATATCTATAACCTGCTAGAGGGTAGTAGTACGATTGACAATTAATGGAAGTGCGGACCTGTACAATGCTGAAGGAAAGCAAGTCGGTGGTACGGTAAATACCCAATCCACTACGACTATGATTCGACTACTAAATCACATACTATCAACAAACAACAAAAAAAACAGCACAAGTACACAAAGCGCCAATTCCAACCTCCTCAAAGTCATCCACCCCCAACCTGCTTCACCGTATACTTTTCCCAACTCGGATACACAAACGTCTCTGTCATCTTCCCATGACTAAGACTCGACGGCGACGGCACCCTCTGCGCCCGCGTCGACTTGTGCGTCGAAGACGGATCACCCGCCACGTACTCGGGTACCTCGAATATCACCGGAATAGGCAACATCTTGAGCTTCCGATCGTCCGCTTTCGTACGTGCAAACGGGAGCGGCTTGGTCGGTTTCGATTTCGGAAGCTGGAGGTCTTGTGAGTAAAACGGGTGTGGTTGAGGGTGATGACGCGGGTGGGGGTAGTTGTCGGAGGAAGAGGAAGAAGATAAAGAGATGGTGTCGGGAGGCGTGACAGATGTGCCCCCGACGACGGATGAAGACGCTGCCTCTGCCGGGTAGCTCGATGGGCTAGACGGTGGAGATCCCTGTAAAGGAGGTAGCAGCGACAGCAACTCTTCCAGCACTTCCGTATTCGAAGGTTGGATCCTCAGTGCCGCACGAAGGTCTAAAGTGACAAGGAAGATGAAACGTCGTCGGTTAGATCAAGACAATGACTCTCACCCTTGATCGCTTCTTCCGTACGTCCTACCATCCGCCAAGCCTTGGCTCGACGATAGTGGCCCTTGATGCCCCGATGTTTACTGAGCGCTTTCGTACACGCATTCTCTGCTTCGATCCAACTGTAGGCAAGACAGTGGCTCGGTATATGTGAGAGAACAGATAAGAGTCAAGCTCGGCCTACTTGTCCAGTTTGAGATATGCCGCCGCAATGTTGAATTGATAATGCGTCGACTGCGTGCGAGGCTTCATAATGGTGTACCGCAACCTCGTAATCGCCGCGTCGAAAGGCGGCATTGCCCTCCAGAAAAAAAGGTCCTCGTCTGTAACAAAAAAAAGAGTGAAACGAAATCAACGTACGAGTTCCTTTTCCTTTTCAGCCCGGAGATAACGCACTTCCATAATCTCCGCAATGGTCATCTCTGGCTCGGTCGATCCAGGATTTGCCTCTTCCTCTGACTCGTTCCCCGTAAAGTCGAGATCGAGATCTCACACGTCCTCTTCTTCCACCGTCTCCCATCCATGAATGCCACTCCCCCGTCCGTCCCACTCGCGCTGCTTGCCTGACCGAACGCCGCTATTCTCCTCGTCCTCACTCACCGTCCGTTCGCAGACCTCGCCCAAATGATCCGTCGAGCACCCACAGTCGCACCATTTGGTCGTCAATTTTTCTCGTAGGACGTTACCGTAGCCGCTGACGTCAAACTCTCTCGCCACGCGCCACAACGTCTGAGTGATACGCTCGTAGCCGAGACGAACCTTGACGCGCCAGTGTTGATCCCATCCAGGCGGGGGAGGCGTAGAACGCAGCAAGGAAGACAGGGACGAAGAGGGTGACTTGTCACCGAACTTGAGCTCACAGGCCTCCTCGAGTGCTTCGAGGCCCTCGGTGAGTGTCCCCAAGTGGTTTCATAAACGTGGCGTGGGGCATGGCCTCGAGGACGTCAAAGTGGGCCTTGAGGGCATCGTAAAACGGCAAGAGGCGGAGTGAGTGCAGACCACGATTGCGACACACGGGCACGTTGTTCGAGAGAGCCTATCTCATCACGTCAGAAAGATAGAGCGTGCGTCAAACGATCGATACGCACAAAGTCTCTGAGGGCGGTGTAAGACCACAGGACGCTTTTTGTGGCGACCCGTTCCCCAGACTGACGAAGCTCCATGCTGACGACGGAGCGAAAAAAAGTCTTTGATGTCTTCCGAGTCGGCGTTGTAAGCGACCCAGCCCGGGCCACCGAGTGTGATGCAGCGCATGACAAAGGTGGGTAGATGAATGGGGGCGACGCAGTAGAGGTGGGTCGAGAAAAGACGAGCAATGTCTTGTTCGAAACGGAGAAGGAATATGCGCGCGATGGCGCGAGAGAGGGCCCAGCGATCGATGCCATGATCCTTTTTACTGTCACGCTCAGCGGTGACAACACCTCGAATATCACCGTGAATAGGTAACCTCTTGGGCTTCCAATCGTTCCTTTTCGTACGCGCAAACAGGAGCGGTTGGGTCAATTTTCGATTCCAATTTCAGAAGCTGGAGCCCGAGGTCTTGCGAGTGGTGGGGGGAAGGGTCTTGTTGCTGAGGATGACGACGCTGGCGAGGGAGATCATGGTTGTGTCTGGAGGAGTGGTAGACATGCCCCAGGCTGACGACAAGTAAAGACGCTGTCACCGTCATGAATTTAAAAACGATCAATATTTTTACCCTGGATTCACACACGCTGCATGAAGGTCTAGGTGACAAGGATTAAGACAAGTACTCGCACCCTTGTTCGCGTCTTTCGTATAATCATATTCACCGAGCCTTGAAGCTTGATACTCCAATGTTGACCGACTACTACTACTAGCACAGTTCAGTAACTTGGCAACTTTATATACGTTGCCCCCCCGGGCCCCCCAAAAAAAGAGGGAGAAAAGAATGGAAACAAAAAAGGATACAGTGATGTACGAGACTCGAATGAGAGTAACATGGAATGAGTATCGCGATAGTATGTACCAGTTCATGATCCTCCAAGTCCATCATCCCTGTCGTCATGATGAAGGATCGAAGTAATCAAGAACATATCACCTTCCCACCGACCAACCGAACTAAAGAACCCGACATAACCGTCCATGGTTGAGGCAATACATCGAGTCATGGTCAATTTGCATCGACACTCCGTACGAGTGGACAGAGCGTCCTTCAGCCGCTCTATGTGCTCTTGGGCATCTTCCCATGTTGAAAAAGAAATGTTAACCAGCTCCAACTCCTCCAATAGTGGTACAACCTCCCCTCCAGTGCGTTCGTCTTGCGCGTGAGTGCATGGCATAGAGGAGAACAAGGTGGCAATATCGTCAGGTATGTCACATCGCTCTATCTTGATGTACCGTACATTCGAAAATCGCTCTAGGATCTTCCTCCAGACGTACAATGGCCACGGGAGATTAATAAGGCAAAGGTTCTCGAGATGAGTAGAGGGTATGGAACGACACATATCATGTATGACCTGATTGTCCGAATCATCGTCGAAAAAGAGTGTTATCAGCTTAACTTGGATGGGAAAGCAAGAATCAAGTGCTCGAGGATGGTGGGACATGTGTTCCGACACAATGAAGACCGCCTCGCTCAAATCTGAACCGGCGTCAATGGATAATGAACGGATCGTCGGGACAGTGAGCTCCATATTGTCAAATCGTCGCGAGAGAAAGGCAAACAGCCGAGTGTAGTCACTAGGGAAAGGCTCCTCAACGTCATCAGAATACTGGATCAGAGTGAGTCGTGTCTGCAATGGGATATTGACAAAAGACAGGAATGCGATGATCGTAGACAGGGGAGCGGTGAGCACAACGTAAGCAAGACAGGTCAAGTTGACCCTTGGAGCATTGGCACAAGCCCCGCTGTCGAGAAAATCTCCAGCACGGTCAAGGGCACAGTTGAGCTCCAGATAGATGAGGCATGGCATACGACCCAGAACAGCAGGTAACTTCTCCATGGGCAACCGAAATTCGGTAGAAACAAAAGCAATAATGAGGGTTGTCAATCCACTCAACGTGAACAAACTCCACGGAACCGAACAGCTCCATAGCTTCAACGTGCGAAGCGCTGGAGTATCTCCTTTGAAGGGCGCCAAGGGCGAGTTCCTCAGTATTCCGTACTCTGATATCTCCAAATGTTGCAGGCGAGGTGCAGGGGTAGATATAAATCGTGAAACGGAGGGAGAATCGATGAGGTTCACAATGGGCGGCCCACTAAGACAGAGCTCTTCGATACGTTCGATATGGTCTGCCATTTGCTCGAAAACAGTAAGTTCTCCCTCAATATCGAGCTTCAGCGACACCTGTTTCGATCTGACCACTAACTCCTCTATCCAGCGTTGCGATGCCCTGGAAATATAGGACCAAAGAGTAGGGCAATTCATTGCCGTATTCCTCCAATACCGACACACGAATGAGATATTCACCCAACTTGGCATGCCACGATGAAGCGTATCAAGCCTCTTGGAGTAGTAATAGCAGTCGCGAGCGCAAAGGATGAATATGTTTGTGAGAATCTCGATTGGAAGGCGATGAATTGGGATGAGAGAATTTCTTTGGGCATAAAGATTTAATGGCCCCATCTTTTGCTTGACGATCGCTTCGTCGATACGAGCAAGGTCCATGATTGCCGTGTTGTCTGTAATCTGCTAAAAGGTAGCTGACGGAGTATGATTGACAACGAATGGAAGTGTGGACCTAAAAGCGTAGCATCAGTGTTTATTCGACCAGTGTTTCTCGAGCTGGACCTACGGGGGTATAGTAGCAAAGCCGCACGGCAAATACCGAATCCCCGTCGTCTATCAACAACAGAAGAAGCACAAGTACAGTGTACACAATCATCCACTCCCAACCTGCTTCACCGTATACTTTTCCTAACTCGGATACATAAACGTCTGTCATCTTCCCAACGGCGACCGCACCCTCTGCGCAGCCTGCGCTCGCGTCGACTTGTGGGTCGACGACGGATCACCCACAACGTACTCGGGCACCTCGAATATCACCGGAATAGGCAACATTTTCAGCTTCCGGTCATCCGCTTTCGTGCATGCAAACGGAAGCGGTTTGGTTGGTTTCGATTTCGGAAGCTGGAGGTCTTGTGAGTAAAAAGGGCGCGGTGAAGGATGATGACGCTGGTGGAGGTAGTGGTCGGAGGAAGAAGAAGAGGATAAAGAGATCGTATCGGGAGGCGTGGCAGATGTGCCCCCGACGACAGACGAAGATGCTGCCTCTAGATGCCGGGTAGCTCGAAGGGCTAGACGGCGGAGATGCCTGTACAGGGGGTAGCAGTGACGTCAACTCTTCCAACACTTTCGCATCCTCAGTGCCGCACAACGATTCATGACAAAGAATAGAGTTGCGGCACTCCTACGGTTTCTGATACTAATGATGAACAAACCACTCACGGCTCGAGAGACCCTGCAATAATATCGACGACCAGGCGAGCCGTAGCAAACGAGGATTGGAACAAAACGGCAATGATGAAGAGGTACGAGAGAGGGCCGAGCGATCGACTCATGTCACAGTGGCCCTTTTTCTGTCATGCTGAGCGGTGACACGAATATCACCGTGAATAGGCAACATCTTGAGCTTCCAGTCATCTCCTTTTGTACGCGCCAACAGCAGTTTGGTCAATTTTCGGTTCCAATTTCAGAAGCTGGAGCCTGAGGCCTTGTGAGTGGTGGCGGGAATGGTGTCGTTGCTGAGGATGAGGAGGCTGGCGAGGGTGATCACGATTGTGTCTGGGGTGGCGGACATTGCAAAGTACTCACCCTTGATCGCGTCTTCCGTACATCCTCAGGCTATCATCCACCGAGCCTTGATGTTCACTGACTACTACTACTGTACTAGCACCTGTTCAGTAGTAACTTGGAAACTGTACACACGTTGGCCCCCCTCAAAAAAGAGGGAATAAAGACACGAAAGCAAAAACAATATAGCGACATATGGTAACCAATCGAAAAGATTCAAATGAGAGCAACTGCAACTTGGGGCCAGTTCATGATCTTCCTCCGTCATCCTCGCTAATGACGAATCGAAGTAATCAAGAACGTATCACCTTCCCACTGACCAACCGAGCTAAACTTCTCGAAATCATCGTCCGGGGTTGAGACACTACATTGAGTCATGGTTAACTTGCATCGACACTCCGTACGGCTGGACAGAGCGTCTTTCAGCCGCTCCATGTGCCCTCGGGCATCTTCCCATGTCGAAAAATAAATGTAGACCAGCTCCAACTCCTCTAATAGCGGTACAATCTCCTCTTCAGTGTCTTCGTCTTGCTCGTCAGTGCATGTGGATGGATTAGAGGAGAATAAGGTGACCATCTCGTCAGGCATATCCTCTTGCTCTATCTTGATGTACCGTACGTTCGAAAACTGTTCCAGGACCCTCCTCCAGACATGCAATGGCCACGTGGGATTAATAAGTGAAATCCTTTCGAGATGTGTTGAGGGTATGGAACCACACATATCGGGTATAACTTGATAGTCCGGATACCCGTTGTTGAGAGTGAATATCATCAGCTTAACATGGACGGGAAAGCGAGAACCATATGGTTGGGGATCGTGGGAAATGTGTTCCGACACAGTGAAGACCGCCTCGGTCAAATGATAATCGCAGTCAATGGCTAATGAACGGATCGTCGGAACAGTGTGTTCTATATCGCCAAATCTTCGCGAGAGAAGGGAAAACAGCCAAGTGTAATGACCAGGGAGAGGGTCCTCAACACCATCCTGGATCAGAGTAAGTGGTGCCTGCGGTGGGATATTGACAAGAGACAGAAATGCGACGATCATTGACAGTGGAGCAGTGAGTTTAACATAAGCAAGACAGGTCAAATCGACCCTCGTAGCATTGGCACAAGCCCCGCTATCGAGAAAATCTTCAGCGCCGTCAAAGACACAGCCGAGCTCCAGGTACACGAGGCGTGGCATACGACCCAGAACGACAGGCAACTCCTCCATGGGCAACCGAAATTCGGTACAAACATAGCCAATAATGAGGATTGTCAAACCGCTCAACGTGAACGAACTCCACGACGCCGAACAGAAGGCCAGCTTCAACGTACGAAGGGCTGGAGTATCTCCATTGAAGGGCACCACTGAGGGCGAGTTCCCCGGTGCCCTGCACCCCAATATCTGCAAATGTTGCAGGCGAGGGGCAGGGGTAGAAATGAATCGAGAAGCAAAGGGAGAATTGACGAGGTCCACAATGAATAGCTCGCCGAGACAGAGCTCTTCGATACGTTCGATATGATCCGCCATTTGCTCAAAAACAGGAAGTTCTACCTCAACATTGAGCCTCAGCGACGCCTGTTTCGATCTGGCCAATAGCTCCTCCCTCCAGCGTTGCGACACCCTGGAAATATAGGACCAAAGAGCAGGGTAATTCATCGCCGTATTCCTCCAAAGACGACAGACGTATGAGATATTGACCCAACCCGGCACGCCACGACGATTTGCATCAGGCTTCTTGGAGTAATAGCAGTCGCGAGCGCAAAGGACGAATATGTTTGTGAGGATCTCGATTGGAAGGCGATGGACTGGGATGAGAGAATTCCTTTGGGTATAAAGGTTTAATAGCTCCATCTTTTTTTTGACGATCGCTTCATCAATACAAGCCAGGTCCATGATATCTATAACCTGTTAGAGGGTAGTTGACGGAGTGCGATTGACAACGAATGGAAATGCGGACCTCAGGAAAGCGCAGCGTTTCAAGCTGGAATGACGAGTAGGAAAGCAAGTCGCACGGCAAATACCGAATCCACTACGACCATCAAATCATATGCTATCAACAACAACAAAAAGCACAAGTTGACAGTGTACACAAAGTGCCAATTCCAACCTCTTCAAATTCATCCACCCCCAACCTGTTTCACCGTATACTTTTCCCAACTCGGATACACAAACGTCTTCATCATCTTCCCATGACTACTCGACGGTGACGACACTGACGGCGAAGGCACCCCTTGCGCCCGCGTCGACTTGTGCGTCGAAGACGGATCACCCGCAACGTACTCGGGTACCTCGAATATTACCAGAATGGGCATCATTTTGAGCTTCTGGTCGTCCGCCTTCGTATGTGCAAACGGAAGCGGTTTGATCGGTTTCGATTTCGGAAGCTGGAGGTCTTGTGAGTAGGGTGTGGCTGAGGATGATGACGCTAGTGGAGGTAGTGGTCGGAGGAAGAGGAAGAAGATAAGGAGATCGTGTCGGGAGGCGTGGCGGATGTGCCACTGATGAAGATGCTGATGACTTTGTCGGGTTGCTCGACGGGCTAGACGGTGGGGATGCCTGTAAAGAGGTAGCAACGACAGAAACTCTTCCAACACTTCCGCATTCGAAGGCTGGGTCCTCGGTGCCGTGCAACAATTTGTGACGAAGAATAGAGTCGCGGCACTCACTGCGGAAACGCAGTGGCTGGCGGGATCTTGGGATGGTCTAGTTAGTGCCTAAAATAGAATTATCCCAAGAATCGTGCGAGGAAGCATCGCAGCTCTGTTTGCGCTTCGAAGAGGTCCCCGTTTAAGAGCATCACCAGATGTTCCGGGATCGATGTCTCTGACCCCTTGATTTGTTCACCAGCGGCTTGCGACAGATCAACTTTATGTCTTGTTAAAGAATAAATCTGTCTGATTAATGTCTGATTTAATCCGTTCAGTGTATCTGATTTGGAACCGATTATATTACATCGCGCCCTAGCAAACTGCTTCGAAATTAGCCCCTAGTTACACCAGCATGCGCACCCGGTACCATATGGCGGGGGTAAACCCATCCGCCCACTAGGCTACCCTCCCCGACTGCATGTTCCCCACCACGTCGTCTCAGCGCCGTCCAACCAGTGATCTCCCAACCACTCCTGCCAGTACTAGTGCGAATGCAAATGAACCACCTATGCCTCGACAAACAAATGCCAGCACTCACCACCATGACTGCCCCCACTCTGCTGGATATCGCAGCTCTACAGATACTTTTGAGTCCAATATTCCATTTATGAGTACTCCTACTAGCGGAAGGCCCTACAGTGACCAAAATCCAGTGAGTGACGTCCGTGTATGCGTGGTCAGCAATGACTGCAAAGAAAAAAATAAGAACGGAGGGCTCACTCAGCCCCAACACACGTCTCCGCAACTTCTCAAACCGGACCTGTTGGTATGCCTGTTGTGCTCGTCGACACGGGTGACTCATCTTCCACCGATGGTCCTGGGCCCTGGGGAACGGCGACGTTACACCGCTTGATGCAGGTACGGACCATTGGGCGGGGGACGTGTCATGAGCAACGGGATGCGGATCTTGAGGACCGTACCTGGGGTCGTAGGATCCAGGCGGGGGGGATTGAGCTTGGACACGTTCTCCTCATCCGAGAGCTAGCTGAGATCACTATCCCAACCTGAATGGTACGAACCTTTGATGACGCACCATTTTCGAAGTTGGCAACGAGAGAGAGGATATCTGAAGGGACGTCGAGCTTCAGGCTCATGGTGGTCAGACTTGAAGAAAAAAAATAGTGAACCGCACCTAATTAAGCAGCCTTGGAAGAATCGGACGTCTGGAATTCGAAGGACCTGAAGAATGAGACCTGATTAAGCTGAAGAGAGACGGGATATTTTGATTGAAACCGTACCCCACGGGTAAAGTTGTTTTCGGATTGGGTTTATCTCTAGATGTGAGAGAATGGGAAAATCGGAGCAAATCAGACCTGCTGTGGAAAGATACACCAAAGGTCAGCTGCGATAGGTCAGATTTTGGTCGTATTTTGAGTTTCTACAATCAGACATCTAATTTTGATATAAACTACATCTGTTTTAGATCCCGCCAGCCACTGCGTTTCCGCAGTGAATGTTGTTTTTTATTGTTTTTCATCATTTCATTGCTTTGTCATTGCTAAGCGAAAAAAAATTGTGCGAAACTGCTAAATTTGGCCTTTCCAATGACAGTGTTACCCAAGGAGACGCGCGCATTGGTGATAAGGAGATGTCCTGCCGAGAAGAAACCTCTGTATCATGACGCAGTCGTCGAGAAACGCCTTTTACCTTCATTACAGAAAGGTCAAGTTCTAGTGAAGATGGGAGCCGTAGCGTTCAACCACAGGGATGTCAGTCGTGGTACTATTTCCCTCGAATTGCACCACCGTTGAACTGAACTGGGGCATTAAAGCTTTGGATCCGTTTGGGGAAATATCCGGGTATTGCATTTGGAGCCACGTTCGGGGCTGACGGTGCAGGTGTGCAGCCTTCATCTACAGCGCTCTGTGTGACCGTTCGATGTTGGTTTACTAGGGACAGTCATCGCATCCGCTGATCCCCATGACTCTCTGCTACACCATCGTGTGTTCCTCACCCCGATGCGGGGTTGGGAGAGAAACGCGGAAGCGCCAGAATATGGGTGAGTGACTCTCCTCTCGCTCCCTCTTATTCTTAACATGTTCGAAGATTGACATTCTCATCTCCTGTCGT
>JBBPTK010000820.1:0-11229 GCA_038094135.1 Spongiforma cf. squarepantsii
GATCGTCACGCAACTCGTTCTTCTGATTCGGTTGAAATAGCAGATAAGATCATGCCGTTCCTAGGTGCAACCTTCGAATTCTTTGGAGGCGGGACTAGGATAAGTGCTAGACTGGTGGAGCTGAGGGAAAAAAAAAAACTGGATCTCCCTCTAGCTCACTGGTATTGTGATGTATGTACGTGGTGCCAGGTTGGATGTCTGCAAAGGGCCTCGAAGTGACCGGCTTGACTGTAACGGCACAACGATGTAGCACTATAACCTTCTCCACCAAATAATTGCTTTTGAAAATCGATACAACGCGAAGAGAAGGAAAACGCGGTGTATACGAAATGTGGTCAAGATAGCCGAACATTCGCATGGAAGCCCGCACTCCCGGGACCCCGGGACACCTGTCGGGGTGTCAAATGACACGTCCGAATCATACATAATTTGTGCATCTCATCATGTCACGAGTTTATGTTTGACCACGCGGTCTACGAGGGTAAAGCAGAGGTAAAGTCGCCTGCGTCAATCACTTACATGAATGCTTGTTGACTCTCTTGTAAACAGGTCGAGCAACATCAGACAAATTGCTTCCCACCATGTTGGCGACACAGCCTGACTCGGATGATTGACACTATGCAGGCACACACAATCTGGGGTAATCATTTCAGGAACAGATGGCCTCTAGGTTGTTGGGTACTGTATTTTGATGACCAAGCCACTCTGAAGGACGTTCTACGCCTGTGCAGCTTCACTCTGGTCGGCTGCTATTTCTTCAGAAAGGCTGTCTCAGTTGCCGAATCATCGTCCTTCCCATGCGACATGCCTCAGGACGAAGCGGAAAGTGCATTTTTCTGTCAGAGCCTTGCGAGATCAATCGATCAATCATATCAACACTTGAGACCTACCCAGTTGATGTTAGGACGACACTAGGCTGAGCATCTCCAAGGCTCTTCCACTCAAAAACATAGTAGAGACGATTGCAACTTTGATCTGTCTTGTTGCCAGACTCCGATTTGTTGCAACGGAGATTGATTTAGTTTGTGGCTCGAAGTTCATATTTCTTGTTCTGTGATGACGCACCGACATCTTTTTGTATGCTGGATGCTCTGAGGTGGACGCTCGTAAGATTACAGTATTAGTTGAATGAGGGGAATGCAACCTGCGAGGTTAACTCTTCGTGTTTCATTTCAAGCTAATACTACTTCTTTCAAGGCAGTAAGCCGGGAGCAGACAGGCAGGACATAATAGGGAAGTTCAAAGTAGAAATCCGGGGTGGATTTGGAGTGGATTTGAAGGTGGATTTGAAAACGCATTTCGTGCAACACGATCCAAATCCATGCAGTTGGCTTTCGTAGTGGATTTCGGCTACATCCATCTGAGTTTGAATCTACTGTCAGCACATCGACCGTCCGTCGCTCATTCTTCATCTCGTATTTCAAGTCGCTTCCTTGATCGATTACAGCAATCGTGGCTGGTATCAAAGCTTCGTCCAAGCCAGCTCCTCGCACGAGAGAACAAAAGATCTGTTATCATCGAGTCATCCGCCTGCTCACCAATCGTGATCATATTCAAACTCCGACGGTATGCCGCCGACGAAACCAAATCACTCAAATCCATGTCAAATCCTAGTCTCGGATCCATCCGTTTCGGTGCTTAGCGGAGTTCGAAAAAAAGAGTGCAGAGCTCGCACCGTAACGTCTGGTGCATTTAGTACGGCGAACCCCCCATCCGTCACGCTCACCTAGCACGTGACCTGATAACGCGAAAACTAAGGGTATTGATAGTATAGTTATTGCTGGTACAGGCTCCCATTTATTATGCCACTTCCTGGGTTTAGGGACTAGACATACAAGTTACTACTCTTCAGTGACGTGGGAGTCAGATGGAGAGGAGAGTTCAACCAACAAAGAGATATATAAAGAGATGAGTTGAATTCCATTCTACTATGACAGGAATACATCATAAGTTGCCATGTTCTAATACTCCTCCTCAATGCATGACATATGGAGGTGGAAAGAATGAAAGGATAGAAGAAAGAGAGAAGAGAATCAAGAAGATGAATGAGAAAGATGAAACAAGACATTGTGTGGATTACTCCTCCTTTGGTGGGAAGTGTAGGCCCATGCCTAAACGGAGCCTTGAGGTTCTTGCCACAGACACCATTTCAGGACCTAAGGACCTCGTCAAGGTGATCATCTTCGTGGAATCACTACAGAAAACTCTTGAAGTCCAACATTTTCTGCGACAACACTTACCCAAATTGTGCTATCGTTGTGTTGACATATTCCATGCCTTGCATAGTTCGCAATCTAAGATACGCGCTCTCACGCAGCTGCGAAAGGATTGGGTGAAGATCCTTGTGGCCACGGAAGTGCCCACAATTGAGCACAACAACCTAGGGAGCTGATATACCTGATATATCGTTAGTATTGAGACTCAAGAGGGCCTTGGATAGTTGTCGAATGCGTCGTCAAAGACTCACGATTCATCGATCAGATTGCAGCGGTGTCGACGGATGCTACAAGCACTACCTAATTGGGCTACATCACGCGTGACATACTGTGACTTGTGACGGATGGGGGGTTCGCCGTACTAAATGCACCAGACGTTACGGTGCGAGCTCTGCACTCTTTTTTCGAACTCCGCTAAGCACCGAAACGGATGGATCCGAGACTAGTCAAATCCGGGTGTGTCACAGTACAGAGCGGATTTGGCTGCACGAAATGCGTTTTCAAATCCACCTTCAAATCCACTCCAAATCCACCCCGGATTTCTACTTTGAACTTCCCATTAAATAATTTCTCATGTGGAAAAGTGCGAAAAAATGATTATGTACCAGAAACATGCTACGATCTTGTTTCCTCCAACGACACAGCCCTCCATACTGGATAACTTCCTCGCATAATTTATCCTTCGAATCAGGGGAGAGTTCTCTGTCAAGTTGTAGCGTCGTTTTCGAATGAGTTACCACCATACGAGAGAGCATACATGTGTAGAACTCACATAAGCATGCACGACATCTATTGTACGTGACACGATCGCAGAATGCACAGACCAAACCCCCACAACCAGAACAATAGGCTGGAGTGGCCGAGTGACACTCATCACATACCGTTTGGAAACATAAAACGCACTTGGTGACGTTCTCAAATGTCCCAAAACGTTTGTTTACCTTCTCCCCCTCCCCGACGTCCCCGTTCGTCTCCCGCTCCCTGCAGCCATCACAAAGGCCAGCCCTTTTACAAACAGAACAAAACGCGCAGTATCTGCCACACTTATTGGCCAGTGTGCAGTACTTGATCTGACAACCACGACATGAAATAATTGAAGGTGATGGAAGTGGGCCGTTGTGTGCAATGCAGGGATCACAGGACCACAGGGCACCACAAGCGCAGTGTTGACCGGGATGCTCGATGATGCACTCAGGACAATATGCACCTGGGATGACAAATTCGGTGGCCACGGAGGAGAAACGGCTGGCTACAGTATTCCAGAGGCAGTTAGCGTACAACACGTCCACGTTCTGACTGCATGGAGACCAAGCATTAGCATGACCGTCGTCAATGCAAGACTGACATGGGCTTGGGAGAGGTGGATGAGACCAGACGATGGACGGGTCGTCGAACCCCCTTCCGTTACGAGTGAGCCTATTGAACGTCTTCGAGCCAGGTTGCGGAGAAACCACTGTGCCTGGACACCAGCACAGATCATATCTACAACACCATGTGTTGCAAGAAGGGCAGCGGACGAACGAGGATGATCCGCTTTCTTGTTGCGAGTCTAAACAGGCATAGCATGCCAGCTGATCATGTTCTTCGCATATTGCACAGTCAATGACTCGATAGCCGTCACAAAGCCTGTCTGAGCACGCCACGATGCCGCTGCAGTACTTGCAATTCTGTAAATAGGTACCACACAGTGGACAAGTCAACAAATCGACATGTTGAAACGGCGTATCGTCGGCGATGATTCTACTCTGAATCAATGTGTCACGATAGTACTGATGGACCTCGTGAATAAACCAGGATTATGATTATGTGTATGAAGAACAACCACTCACTTGTGCCCTCTTTAAGAGCTGTCGTGCATAGTCTTCTAGTTGAGATACACAGGCTCGAGCGGTACGAGAGTGTTCGTCCTCGTCTTCAAATCGCTTGTAGGTAATATCAAAGACATGCAGAACGTCAGAGTCCGTCTTGACCGAAAGGAATAGTGCAGTGAGGTCGGTCAGGTCTTCTGTATGTTGGAAGCAAAGTTTTCGTTCCCGGGGATAGGTCTTGACATGCGGGTCAGAATGATGGGTGATCAAAAGAAGATCAAGTAGTTCCGTGAATGGTTCCCATAGCGAATCGTCATATCTGGGGTGAACGGACGTGATGGGAATGGAAGAAATGAGCATGCAAAACTTTCAAATTCCGACCATACTGTAAGGGCGGATCATCTCCACGAGCGTCGAGCGCCTTCTGAATTCAATCCTACATACACCATTTGGAGTGTCATCTTTCAAATCCTTTTTCACAGCGCGTCTACCCTTCTCTGGAGTCTGACGTGTGCAATTTGAGGTGAACGATGGGCACCATCATTGGCAATAGTCAGCGTTCACACTACCTGCATGTCCTACGGACATCTAGAAGTCGTCTCTCTGCCTCAACGAGGTTTTATAGACATGCCTGTCCGAAACGTAACGAATGTGGTCGGTCTTCATTCACCCCTTTCCGCCTTCTTTCTTTCTCTTCGCTCGACCCTGGATCCTTTCATCCTTGTAGACGCCAAGCCGGACCGAACATGCAATCGCAGTAAATCATCTCTTCCGCCACGAAATACAGGCGTTTAGTTGTCATACCAAGATAAGAATTGTCCTCGGATCTCTCGGATAGCTAGACATTATCGTGCCAAACGATTTCCCGAGCGCCTGCCCGTGGCGTATAGAATTCGATTAGTTCGACAGGTTCAAAAGAAGTATATGACGCCCATTGAGATACTGTCTCCCTGTTCCACTAAGTTTGTCTGCGATCCTGTCCTTGGAAATTTTTGACCGGATTTGGAGATACATACTTGTCTCACGTTCCGATTCGTTTCATTGGTAGCTTTGCTCCGCCTTGCGCACACTTTTCTTCTGGCTCATTCATCTAGGCGCGTATGTTGGAAGTCTTCCTATTACAGCAGTTTTCATATCGTTAGACCTAAGCACGAAAATCACACAGGCTGAGTCGGAATTTGAACCTGTAGAGCGAGGTAATTGTGTACTCTAACGATGCCCTCCAAAGCAGAGAAGGAGATAGCCCTTCGAATGTCGCTGCAATCTGTTCTGAATGACACGCAAATAGCTGGATATACAGGAATTCATCCCAGGACCATGAGGGGTCTCCGCAAGCGCTTTCAAGAAACAGCCGCCCATTCGAGAATGTAACTTGAAACTGCAAGTTCAGGTTCACACGTTGTGATAACAGGCCGAGTGTCCGAGTCATACTCAGTGTCTTTGTCCTGCTGGCGAGTGTTGTAACTGCACGGACCCAGAAATCCGCCTTTGAAGTGATCTGTGGAGGGGACAGGGGACGAATCTGCGTGCGGCATGTTGGAGTCGTGCTAATGTATTCACATAGCTACATCAACTGTTGGAAAAGTCTACGTAGAGCAATGTTACCAGCTCAGATCACCTGTCGTTGCTCAAGTTGTGAGATAAACTTCAGTCACTGAGTTGGACGAGACTTCATTTCTGCGGACTCTCGGCAACTTCGGCAAGCCAAGGTTTGAAGTCCGCCTGTATGTGTATCCATACCTTGTTCATCTGCGCTGGGGACATTGATAATGAATATGTAGTATATTATAAACTAAGTCAAATATATAGGTAATATGGCTTGGATGTCCAATATCATCAAATATCGATGACCAGTTTGTTGTTCCAATGCTCCGGAGCGAGAGGTTTTATGCAACCTTCTGGCGACCTTCTAGTATGTATTACATCGCCTTGCAGGCCGGCAAAATACTAAACACCCTGCCTTGTCCTGAGGTCATTCACGTGGACCACCGCTTTGCTTGTTGATCGTGATCATCCCTATCAGGTTCGTTTTTAGACTTGCACAACCAAATTGAAAGGCGCCGATGCAAGATAGGAGAAGATAAGATTGTATCGCACGCTTGGGGTTAGTTATGACACCATAGGTTTGGAAAATCCACTCGTATATGACGATAAGAACATGTCTCTTAAAAATAGCATGTGAGTTGTCTCTAGAGCACGACACGTATCGTCCACCTCGTCTTTGATGATCTTATCGAAACGTACGTTATCGGAGTTCCGCGTCGCATGCCATTGAAAAGTCTATGACAGCGTGCAAGTTTGGCTCTAGTGGTACTACATATTTCCACGGCTCTAATTCATTTCATCTAGCTTTTCGGCATTGCCGTGTCTACAAATATCATTTAACCTAGTGCATGGAACCGTGTCAATCACCTGTCGCTTGTCATTATTCCGTCCCGGGTCGTCCTGTCATGATATTGTTATAACATCGCGGGTTTCAGGTCGATGCCTCCAATCTTCTAGGTAGTGGAATCATGCCATGATCGTGACAACTCAGTAAAGTAATTGCAACGAATTTCGGCCGTTCATCGATGATGATGATTACACAGCATTCGCGGTCCACGCTTAAATGGATCAACGAATCATCTCGATTATGTGCCTTTTCATCTCAATAAATAAGTACATGGGTTTCCTAGTAATACAGAAAGAGACTTGGTTACGAAACTGTAACACGCCTATACAATTGCACGGAGACAAACTTTTTCATCTAGATGCCATAAACGGGTCATACTCGAAAATCCTCGTGTGAGATCTTCATGGCCTCTGTTTGCCCTGCCAGCGTAGACGAGGTTGTCCGCGTCTTGTTCAGCTCTAAAGAATCTGATCCCCGATTAAATATGGATACCACATGGGTGGCCGTCTCGTCCGTCCACCCCTTGCCCTGCGCTATCCGAAACACGATGAGCAACGTGGTCATCGTCTGTAAGGGTAGTGGTGAGATGTAGTAAATAAGAGAGATAGAGGGGGAGAAATGCACTCACCTGGATCTGACCCAAGGACTGTAAGAACACCTGCGAAACGGCATTTCCGATCCCAAACAAAGTGAGAACTGTAATCGAGAAGGCAGAATAGAGTGCGGCGGACTCGATAATAATGGCGGCAACAGACGTGTACTGTGTCCCATGTGTCGGCCCCAGCGCAACGACGGCGCGGTATCTAAAGGTCAACAGACGGATGACGATAGCAATGGTGAGAATGATGTTTAAAGCAAGAGAGGTGCTGTAATACGGAAGCATGTAATCGACGCCATTGGCCAAGTAGGGACTGGTGGTCGAGGATTGGACCAGGGACATGACGCCCATGGCTGCAGGTTCACAAGACGCGAGTTAGGCTCGTTTATTTTCACAAAAGATAGACTGGTGCTGACCTACCGAGCCTGCGAGCAAGACGCAGGGGAAGAGCATCACGATCCAAAGAGGCGCCCGACATTTTTGAAAGATAACCTTGAAGCGCCAGACCTGATCGGATGGGTGAGTACGGTATGTACGATAATGTACCTGTCTTAATTTGTTCGCACTGACCACTAGACCGTCGGATAACCAGTTGGACAGTACGAACGTGTTGGCGGCTATGAAGTTGATCCGGATGGAGAACATGTCATTTTCGAATGCGTTTGGACCTCCGGGAAAGTTTCGATCGTCGATGAAGGACATCTGTGTGAATCCGGCAAGTGCGATCATGAAGAGGGTTCCTAGAATGAGGGTGACAGTGATATAAATGAGGAGAGGCAATCGTCTCTTGAACTCGACGCGATTTTTGCCGCGGACGAGGAGGTATAAAGACAAAAAGTAGAGACAGACATCGATGCCATAGGCAATAGCGCTGATGAAGGCACCTTGAAGCCAACACCGCTCTGAGAAGAGCGTCTGAGCGGATTCGTCTGGAGCCCAACTCGTTGAGTTGAATGACATGGACGGTGACTAGAAAAAAGAATAAACCTGGAGAACAGAGATCAGCGTGGGCGGGACGTGGAGTCATCCTTAGCGGACTATATTCGGACCAGTGCCGTACCAAGAAGCGTATCACTAGGCCATCGCTAAGCGTTGACCGTATCAGTTTGTCAAAACCGCGCCTCGAAAGCATACCATCAGACAGCGATGCAATTCTTTTCTTCCAATTCGGAAATACTGCGCCCGATGGCACCATCATGCCACAGGTACCTAAGAGCAGTTTTCCGTGCCTGGGAGCGGGGACTGGGATAAGCGCTGGGCTGGCGTTGAGCCGTGCTACTCAACTGTGGTAAGGGGCCAGGAAAAAAAATGATTCCATTCTCCAGCTGGCTCGCTGGTACGACGGGGCGAGGCGTCTACTAAAGAACCTCGAAGTGATGAAAGTCAACGTGATAAAAACGCCACATCACGGGCACATCTATCTGTAACCACGCAGTCTCGACCCTAATTAATCCACGATGCGATTTGGGGTCGAATATACGTACTTACCACGTAAGTTCAGCACCCAACCAGCCAACTATTATTCACCCCAATCCTCGTCCTCTTCTATCATACATCCTTGTCATCTTTCATCATGACGACGAATGGAATTACATACTTTGTTTGCAAATACCACCGTCAATTCTAATCTTTGATATGCAGAACAGCCTGACCCACTGAGGCCCTGAGCATATTCCATGATTCCATCCTTGGCCCGGAGACGGGCGCATGCTACCACGGGCCAACGCGCCAATTCGTCGTCATTCACACTTACCGTGACGACTCGAGAAGACGTATGCACTGGAATTGATGTAAAGGAACATGTCTAGTCAGAGATGACGTATACGTGGGCGAATTTGATCCCATGGCGCTAGAGTTTCTCCTCAGGTTCCGACAAGTACAGCTACGCTTAGCGGCCCTCATTCCCATTTCTCCTTGAGGACATTGAGCAAAAGAAAAGAAAAAACCGAGTTGCCAGGGTGAAATCCCCTCTGCCCTTGTTGGCTTGCTTGGACCGCCGAATGTTTGTTTTCTTTTGCACCCGGCCAAGCGGAGCCTAAAATCTCTTCGTTCATTGTCCGAGACCGAGATATTGTCGCCGACTGTGCCCTTTCTGGAGAGAGGCGTCGCAACTACACATTCAACCACACAGTCCACACTTCTCGAGCACAGATTTCGACGAGCCTCCTTCAACATCTAAGAGGCAGCAAATTCTATGTGAATTGTAACGATTAGTAGAAGTCAGCTCGAATGCTTGATCTAGTTCGCTGACTTTCTCGCGTCAAACATGGTACAGACTCGAATCTATAGTTTACCTTTTTCGTCCGACATCTGAGGCCCAAGGAGAGTTTACCGTGGAAGTGACTCCCAACTCCGGAGTGCGCACAACGTAAATTCTTGTTCCGCTCTCCTTGCGCCTGGTCTACGGAGATCTCACTCAAAACATTTCCTGTAATGCGCTCCAGTCTCTCTGCCATCTTAACATTAACTACAGCCGTCGATCCTGAAAACAGTGTTTTGCTCGATGATTGGCTATTGGAGGTCTGGGCTAGTGGGCGGCTATCGCTCAGAAAGACATCTGACCTCCAGCGGATGATTATTGCTCGTCCACACTTGTCCCAGGGTTGGTCACTACCTCGTCATCTGCGAATTGCAAAGAAATCTCGGCAAACGTGTCGGACAGGGAAAGTTGTATCAGAGTCATAGGTCTTAGACTCTTAGTTTGCCGAGGTCACTAATCACTAGGACTATTCAGATCGCGCTCCCTACTCACGTTCCTGATTAATTCGTCGCATCCCTCAGCCGTTTCACTACGTTCGACTGAGGTATGCACTTATCTATACTCGTTAAGAGCCCGCTAATGTGTACAATAGTTCACTGTCTATTAACGAAGCCAGGGAGGTCAAGATGAACCAGCTGATTCGATATTCAGAGGTCATTCCACTACATAGTAACACATTACATCAGTATTTTGTATCCGTCTTATGCATGGTTTTTCAATGCAGTCTACTTGAAGTTCGCAACCAGATCCTCGGGAACGCGCAAAGAATCCGTTGATCTTGTGAATCGAATCCCCAAGCGGGCAGATGCTCTTAAGACATTCTCGACATCGTTCGTGTCGAAATAGCGGATGAAGCTAATGGTAGTTTCCATCAAAACCATCGTTCGCAGCTAGAGTCCATCGATAAACCAACCGTTACCGCACCGTTTTTAGATCGTAGACAGCACGACAGGTACTATATCGACCTCATGTCGACAGCGTCCGAGGCATTCATTCTAGCTTCATACTCCCTGTCCAAATACACCTTCACTGTAGACCATTTCCGGCCGTATTGATCCCAGGACATTCCATTTATGTCCCGAATGGGCGGAAAATGTTCCAGCAGGAAATCTGCCACCTCATGAGGATCATCGATAGGCGACCCCGGGAAGCAAACATCCAGGATACGTTGACTTGGCACATCTCCACCCACGTCCTCCCTTATTGGTACTACCCTGGCATCGAGAGACAACAGAACTTTCATCAGGAAAGGGCAAATGTGGAGGAGTGATAACAGTCCTTTGAGGGTTACATGTGGTGTGGAAAATGCGTCCATGCAAAATAGCTGGAGGACCTTCAGCAATGGCCATCCGCTAGCTAGGTCCGTCAATTGTTCGTCGTCAAGACAAATAGAGTTTCCGAGGTCGATAAGAAGTTCTTGGAGGTTGTTGAAACGGCTGATTGGCAGGAGTGTGGTACAATCAAGATTGTATAGGATGTCTGCAGGTGATCCAGTCAGAGGAGGCAGCATCTTGCTGCTGAGAAGGAGAATCTCCAAGGAAGATCTTCGTGTGCCAGATGCGAGGAGCGTGAGAAAAGCACTTGTAAGCTCTCGAGTGGGATTGGTCGATAGGGTAAAACAAGCCTTGAGCATTGCGGCTTGCCCTTCTGGACGGAGGAGGCTAGTTATAAACTCGATATCACCATCACAAAAGGTGATATCCTTGACACTAGAAATAGGAATGTCGCTGGAAGGAAGAAGCGAGAGTTGGCAATATGAGTGTGAGAACGAAAGATCGACGTGGAGGGATGTGATGTGTGGGGACATAATGATGTGTCGCAGAGCCGCGGCATTCATCGGAGCCCTAGCAACAAGATGCTCGAGTTTGTGAAGACCACAAAGGGCCTGAGAGAATTCATCTGTGTTCGCGACGGACTTTATATCAAGCGAGAGGGACTTTAAGCCAAGACAACGT